>PVLA01004536.1:0-173166 GCA_004027455.1 Hydrochoerus hydrochaeris | reverse complement strand
AGGTGACCTACAATGATTACTGTGTTGTTTCTTATTATCTTCAATAGAATGTCTATATCATCAGGCATAATTGAATATAGCAGTATAATTGAGTAAAGCAGTAAATAATAATAATAGTAAAAATAAAACATTGTAGACAGTATAAAACTTCAAAGGCAGGTAATAATCAAACCATAGTGGATATTCTAGTGGATCTTGTCATCTTAAGTGCAGTTGCCTATACTTTCAGACTTGATGCTATCAATCATAACAGCTTTGAATAAAATCTATCAACACAAAACATTGATCCAACAAACCAGATTTGATTATGTTCAATTGTGGTAAAACAGTGAAGGTTTTACAGAGCTTTAGATTAAGTTAATAGGAAATTAAGGATGATTGCCATACTATATCCTGTTATTTTCAGGATTACTGTCTGGGCCCTCAAATCTAATACAGGTAGAATAACTGGAACAGAATATAATACATCTAAGCAGAGTAGTGTGAGTAATGTGGGTTTTCAATCCTGGTGCACTATTAACAATATAGCATATCAAGGCCATCTATGTTAGAGTTTCTAGTTATCCTTCTCTGCCTCATTCCTGCCATGCTATTTTCCTGCCTTTGTTTTTCTACTTTTCTCCTTCATTCTACTGCCTGCCCCACTCATTGAAGCCTTTCTGCCACTGTTCCTAAAATCCTGGTATTTTTTTTCTCTCTCTCTAGAATGTCCTTCAGTATTCTCTGTAGGGTTGGATTGGTGGTCACAAACTCACCCAGTTCCTCTTTGTCATGGAATCATCTTGTTTTTCCATCAACTTCTAGTGACAGTTTTGCAGGGTACATCAATCTGGGTTGGAGGTTATTCTGTTTCAGGGCTTTGAATACTTCACTCCAAGCTCCTCTTGATCTGATGGTCTGTGTCGAGAAGTCAGCCGTGATTCTGATGGGCTTACCTTTATAGGTAATCTGTTTCTTTTCTCTCACAGCTTTTAATATTCTTTTTTTATATTGCATTTCTGGCATCTTGGTTATTATATGTCTGGGTGTAGATCTGTTTTGGTTGTAGGTGGCTGGGGTTCTGTATGCCTCACACAACCAAATGTCATTTTCTTTTCCCATGCTTGTTAAGTTTTCCTTAATTATTTCTGTGAATAGCCTTTGTAATTCGCCTGTATGTATTCCTGCTTCTTCATTCACATTTCTTATTCTTAAATTGTAGATTCTCTTGTCATCTTCTAACCTTTGTATTGTTACTGCCTGTTTCCTTGTTAGTTTTAAGAGATCTTTCCTTTCATGATCACACATTGCAAACTTGTCTTCAAGTTTTGATAGTCTATCCTTAGTTTCTTTTAAGGAGTTTTGCCAGCTTTCAGTGGAGTTTTTAATTTCCTGATAATCTCTTTGAATCTGCTTCATGTATTCTATATTTTCTTTATATTCTTTATTGAGTGTTTCTCTCCTTTTTTTGTGTTCCTCCCTTCTTCCATCTGTATCATCCTGAGAGATGCTTCCTGAGAGCATTTCTTTTATTACTCTACTCATATCCTGCTTTACCTGATTTAATATTTCAGTTTTGAGCTTGTCTACAAGGTCCCGAAGCTATCTCTTAACGTCCATTGAAGCCATGCCTGATGTTGTGTGTTTGCCGCTCTCAGTCTCCCTTGTTTTTTCTTCTCCTGGTTCAGTGTTCTCAGGGTTCTGGGCTGGGGGCCTCCTCCTGCCTCTCTCTTCTGTCATGGCCTTGGCTTCCACCACACAGGTTACAGTGTAGGTCCCAGGCCCCTTCCCTGTTGGCTACAGTTCCTCCAAAGCATGCTGGCAAAGGACCTCTGCCCTCTCCTGCCTGCCCCTCCCCACCAGGCCAACCAAACTTCAGGGGCCTTTCACCCAGTCAGTGCTTGCTAGGTGCAGGGAATCAATTTGGGATGGCTCATTGGGTCCCAGCCAGGGGTGTGGCCCAGTCCAAGCAAATCCCACAAATCTGCTCTGGGGAGGGAGCAACCAACTGAAGTCACTGTCACTACCAGTTCAGGCTCTTCCTGCCCAATTCTAACGTGTTGCCCATTTTCCCAAATGTGTGGGCGGTCTCATTCCCAGCACTGACTGTGGATTAATGAAGGTCCCTTCGCTGGATCCACTCTCCACTGGGCTCACCAACCCCCGACTTCAGCACTGCTGTGCATCCTGTGAGTGGCGGTGGGAACAAGTCTGGGTGGTTCTGCAGGCCGGCGCGGATTCAAGCTGGTGCACACTTGGTGGGTCACCATGGAAACACTGTGTCCCATAATTTTCAGCTGTTTCAGTTGTAGTCCCAAAGTATTTGATGAGCTTTTTTAAGTTTTAATTTCTTCCTGTGTCAAGAGGATCCATCTCCCTCATACCCATTCTGGCGTATGAGTTGTTTCTCCCGGGAGGCTTTGTATTTTGTTGCTCACTGATTGGCCACCTTGTCTTCACCCCTTTGTCTGATGTTTTATGGTCTTAATATTGTGAATGTATATGGATGTATCCAAATACCAATTTATATACCAATATATCTATACGCCATATATCTAGATCAGTCTTCCTAGCTATCCACCCATCTGCAAATACTTTTGTGGCAGAAATGTTCATACAGTGTTATTCTAGACTTTGCTAATTCATCTGAGCATGGTGGTGCATGCTTGTAATGCCAGCACTTGGGAGGTGGAGGCAAGAAAACTATTGCAAATTTGAGACCAGCGAGGACTATAAAGTGAGCTCTAGACCAGCCTGAACTGCAGAGCAAGACCCTGTCTCAAAAAGACAAAAAGTAAAACTTAGACTTTTCTAATGCTACTAAACAGTATACACTATATCTACTTTTTCTAAAATTATAACAAATAATTATGAAACATTTCTTATTCTAAGAATTTTGGATAAAGTATCATGAGCTTGATCTGGCTTTATTTTCTGCATTACAGATTTTTATTTTTTTTTTGTGGTACTTGGGATTAAACTCAAAACATTGTGCTTGCCAGGCAGCTGCTTGTGCTGCTGAGCTAAACTCTCAGTCCTTGGCTTTATTTTCTGAGTAACTGGGTTCTAACTGTAGTGGTGGGCATCCTCGTGGCCTCAGTTACTGCTCTACATAACTAGAAATCCAGAATAGACTAGGATCTGGGCTAATTATGAGATCTCTAATGTGTTCCTCTGCAATCCACCACCCTTTCTCTCTACAGTTTAATCTTTACCTGGTTAAAGTAAAACATTTAACATTTTTAAGGTTCAAAGCCACATTTACAAATCTAAAAAAAGGAAATATTAATCCCCATCACTCTTTTAATGAGTGAGAACGTGTTTTCCAGAAGACCCAGTGAACTTCCCTCCTTGTTTCACTGTACTGCATTATCTCACGTGCTGTGTTAATGCCATAGGGGAATGAGCTGCAGGTGAGATCAAAAGAAACACTTTGAAAAATAAGTAAATAAACACCTGACCAACCACAGAGAAGTTGTAATTTGCTGTAATAAAAATGCAAAGATTATTTTCAGCAAAGGTTCTTGAGAGTTATCAACTAATACAAAAGAGATACTTGTATATGAGAGATACTTTCTAGGTTTCCTGTTCATGTTGTTTTGGGCAATAGTATTCTCTGTGTTCTATGAGGCTGAGATGAGTCTTGAGAGTGGATTTATCATGGCAAAATCTCTTGCTTATCCCCTGACACTTCTAATATCTTCATTTATAGAGTTGCCCAAATTGGTTCTCATAAAACATATCACCTGTGTCTAAAATGTGAATTTAGGTCTTAAATTGCACCTCAAGATATTTTGCTATGGTTTAGGCAATTACACAACAGCCACTAAACATCACTGTGGATCTGCAGTCTCTGATGAGTCCAGAAAATACCAAAGACCACCACTTGTCCAGGAAATATCAGTCATAACCCGACCTGAACCAATCTTGATTTTCAAAACACACACTGGACTGAATATAATATTGTGATTTGCTTACTTAGATCAATAATTTTGTTATGGCTGCACATTCAGTGTCCCAAGAAATGATAATGCAGACTAAAGGCTAAGGAAGCAAAACATTCACATCAGTAATTTTAGAAAAAATTCCTTCTTATTCTTTCTTGTTTTGTTTTTTTCAAGACACAGTCTTGCTATGCAGTTCAGGGTGGCCTCAAACTCATTATGTGGCACAGGTTGGCCACAAACTCACAGCAGCCCTCTTAACTGAGCCTGCTAAGTGCTGAGATCCAGGAATGCACCATCACACCTGATTCCCTTCCTGCTTATTCTAATGTGCTATCAAGATTGAGGGGTGAAGGCAGGGAATTAGCTCAGTGGCATAAGCGCCTGCCTGGCAAGTGTGAGGTCATGAGTTTGACCCTGGTACCAAAAAAACACAAAATGTTAAGAAGTAGCTTAGATTAATTCACAGCATCTAGCTGGAACAGATCAATCTCACAAACCGCTGGACTAAATTATAATAAAAAATTTTATAGACAGCGAGTGGTAACCCAACATCAACACAGTAATATTCATTTTTAAAATCCTTGATTTAATAGATCATTTTTTCCCAAGTAAATTTTCAAAAATTATAAAAATAAATGTACATTTATTTTTCCTCAATATTTTCTACTACTTTTTGCTATTCTTAATTTTATTATTATTATTTATTTTATTATTAATATTATTCTTAATTTTCTTTATTTTCCATTTTCCATTCTCTGAGTACCCTTACCCACAGGGAGAACTTCTTACAGTATTAATGTGTTCTAGGATAGATGATGTATGGATGAAACAAACATTCATGATAGTGAATAGGAAAGTCAGCATTAATTTTGGTATCCTGAAAAAGTTCCTTTGAATAATTAAAGTTTTGGGGAAAACATAGTTTTGGGAACTGCCTAATGTGTATAATCGTGTGTGTCTTGTGACATAAAAAAGTAATGCTTATTCTACAATCAAACTTCTATTGTAAATTTGTATAGAAATATCTTTATACTAAAAGGATTTTATGGTTGTTCAGGAAAAGTATAAGATGAAACATAGATCTACTGAAATAATACCGGGAAGCAGAGGATTTAGAACAGCAGCGTGAACACCTATCTGGAAAGTGAAAGGTTGTGATCCTCAGTACCAAAAAGAAAAAAAAAAAAAAGAAAGAAAGAAAAAAAGAAAGAATATTGTGCAATTATTAAACGTTAAATGAAGATTTAAAAAATTTTCATTTTATTGTCTTCATTTAATTTAGGTATCATAATAATTTTATAAAAATCCTTTTTTTAAATTTTAACAAAAGGAAATTATGGAATACACATTTTTAGAATACAGTTCATAGAAAAAGTAGTTTGGGCCATAGTCCAATGTTAGCCTGAGAAAACAAAAAAACAAACATAAATCATATAGAGCACAGAGATCACTGTGTCTCAAGCCTTAATACCAATCTCTATTTCATCTTTTATATCTATGAAATTAATGTTTTCTATTTTGTCATGGGTATTATCTGACTACAAATGAAAGCAATTTATATTGGATGATACAAAATATAGAATATTCCACTAGTTTCAAAACTCTAAAAATAGATTTTTAGATTTATTAAATTAGTTGTAAACTTTAAATTTGATTATATTATGCTGAATTTGTCCTTCAACAATGTAAGAACATTTCCACTTTGCCTGTGTCATTGTTAAATTTATTTGCAAACAATCCCTCTGTATTTTATTCATCAAGTTATGCATTTGTTTAAAATAAAATCTTTCCAGTTACTTAGTTCTCAGAAATTATTTGATAATTGTTCCAGCTATATGTAAAATCATAACCAACTGTATTCTCTAATAGTCTCCAAACAGTATTTTTAAGTTTTAAATCACAAAGCACAAAAATACATTTTAATGTTAATATTTACTAATTATACTATATAGTTTCTATGAAATTTACATATTTCATATAAAAGTCAACTTCTGCTTCTTATCTACATTTTCATTTTCTGAACAGGATCAGAGAAATTTATAATTTTGGCTTCACCTTATCCCCCAAAATATTTTAAGAACATATATTTCCACTCACAGAATTGTTTTATCATCTGAGTTTTAGAGGGAGAGAGAACAGGTTGTTTATCAATTTTATCAGATACACATAAAAGGTATTATAATTTTATCCAGAGCTCTCAAGGACAGGGACTTTTTTCAGATTTTTTGTTTTTATTTTTTTGTTTGTTTTGTTTTGTTTCTTGGTACTGGGAATCAAACTCATGACCTCACACTTGCCAGGCAGGCACTGTGCTGCTGAGCTATATTCTGGCCACTCTTTTTTCATTTTTAAACTCAGCATCTGTGATAGTTTACTACTATTGCCCATTACATGTTTAAGGTAGGCAGAAAAGAGGACAGAGAAGAGAAAGTCAGGAAAAAAGGGAAGGGAGAGAGAGGGAGTAGAAGGGAAGAAAACAAATTACTTCTCCAAATGGGTCCATCCTAGTTCCGGCCTGAAATACTGTTCTTACTTATCTATGTTTGTTGATGTCCTATTTATTATTTCCTACTTTGATTCTGTAATTCTTCCATTTATTCTCCAATGAATGTTGTTAGTTTCTCACATGTTTTCTAAGTTTACATCTGTATAGACTTTATTCTCAGGCTGTTGGGGACCTTGCATGAATCCCCAATTTCCTGTGAGGTGTTACAGTACATGGTGGAAAGAAAGAACAAGAGACAATAGTAATGCAATGGGGATTTGGGATGGCCAGTTGCTCACAGAGAACAGTCCACAAGGAAGCCAGAACCTCAGTATTTATTGATCATACTTACACTGAGGAAAATTGTGAGGGGATTATCAAATGACTCAGAAGGTGGTAGTGATTTTAAATAATGAAGGTCTTATGTTGATGAGGACAGTGAAACTTTATTTTTGCTTTATTACTACTTGGTTCTTTAGGAACCAAGCTGTCTTCAGCTGATGTAATCTTGTCCTGGGGCATCACAGGATCTCCAGACCATCAAGGCCTCAACTGTGACCAAAGACACACAGAGTTATGTTTCCTAATACAATAACCAAATTGCATGGCAAGATATGAAGCCTCAGAAAACCCTAATCACAATTTAATTATTAAATGATTTCCCCCCAAAATTACATAGAATGAGTCTCAATATCAGACAGCCTATCAGCTAACAGCAATTTCAAGTTTATAACCTTCATGAAGTTGAGAGAGAGAGAGAGAGAGAGAGAGAGAGAGAGAGAGAGAGAGATTATATTTCCCAGCATTTATATCAAATTCTTACAAAGAATGCCATTTTACTTGTTTCACTGTGTGCACACTCATGGACAACCTTGGTTACCTTTTTTTGTCACTGTAACACAATACCTGACACCCACAAGTTAAAGGAGAAAATGTTTATTTCAGCTCAGAGTTTGTAGAGTTTCAGTTCATAGTCAGCTTGCTCCAACGCAGCATGGTATGGGAGAGGGATGTGGCAAAGAATGAAGTCAATGGCATAACAAATAGTAGGCAGGAAGCAGCAAGAAGAAGCCCTCTATTTTCCTTTTATCTCATCCAGTGCTACCTTTTGGTTGGTGACACCCACACCCACAGTGGGGCTTCTCATTATCCACACCAAGAATTTTGATAAATCTATCAGTGAGCAAATCCAGTACCAGGCAAACCTTAAACCCAGGATCATGTACCCTACAACCAGCTAGCTCCAAAAAGCCTCACCCATGAGTGCATGAGACTTTGGGAGGGACATCTAGATACAAGCCATGTCAGAAACTGATCATGTGTAGAGAAATTAATTAAAATTAGTTGTTAACTTGGATCATATATTCACTCAGGTGATATAGGCAGGGTTTATTAAGGGTCATGTGTGCCAGAAATACATGATTTAAGTAAGTTATTTTTCTTCAAAGGAACTTTTTTGGAAAAAGATACTATCTATAAATTTCATTCCTTAAAAATAGTTCACCATCTGTTGTGGTAGTGCATACCTATAATATCAGCACTGAGGAGGCAGAGACAAGAGCATTGCTGTAAGTTCAAGGCCAGCCTGTATTACAGTGTGAGTTTAAAACCAACCTGAAGTACATAGCAAGACCTTGTCTCAAAAAACAAAAAAGAAAAATAAAATCAGTATAGGGCATATAGAAGACAATAAATATCAATTAATAGATGGATAAATGAATAGATGAATAAATAAATCCATTTTTATTACTATAAATGATTGGATTTATATCATGCAGTGAAATTAAAAAATGAAGGCATATCTCAGAGGAAATTTATCATGAGAAAATCTGAGTATTTAAGTCTATTTAGAAGTCTTAATATTGTTTTGTATAGGCCCTTATAATAGGATATGGAAATTAAATTCACTTTACACAATTATAATGTTCTTAATCCATTTTGATATTTGACTGAAGCTTTGGGACTTGTGAAAATTTGCCTGGAGAAATGGTTATGACTTTAAAGGAAATGTGTACCAGATTTTTGGGGGTTTGAGTCATGGCTTAAATAAAATTGAGAGAAAAGTACTTATATAATGAAAAAAAGTATATCTGTGACCTGAAAAACACAATATTGCCCCATGCTAACTTTACATTAAATTCAAGGAACATTTTTACTGTTTCAAATTTTCAATCATTGCAAAATATGAATAGTTTAAAAGCAGAAAAAATTTGCATGAATACAATTTTTCATCGTTTTACATGTTTTAGTCTGACCAGTGTGTATTTTTTGATTCTATGAAACATTCATTATACTAGAATCCTTAGCAATGAATTCTTAATTCAAGTTATGAGGGACCTTATTTGCAAAATAAAAAATTGCAATTTGATTTGTTAATCTTTTGAGATTGTATCAGATAAAATATTATACTTTTACTTTAGGTCCAATGCCTGAGCTACTTTCAGCATCTGTTTACAGATAAAATTCATTTGGCTGCTCAAAGACTGTAGCCTGGGCTCCCATTGCCCACTGTGGATTATTTAAATATGCTTGAAGGTCTTGATTACAGAAATTCTGGCAAAACCCACTAGTTGTTAATAAATCCATTCATTTTAATGGATATTGAACTTGGCAACAAATTGATAGCAAGTTTTCTCCCCTCCTCTTTCCCCTAGCTAATTATCAATAACCTAATTTGTTTTCACCAAACATTCACGGAATCTTATTTTGAGTGGATAATACATTTCCTACCAGAGTGTGAAGCTACATTTCTATTTTCAGCAATGCATACAGAAAAAAATCCTGCTGTATGTATGAGACAACTCGTGTATTTTAGACTGTTATATATATGAGAAGATCTGTGTATTACTGTACAGTGCTGTGTAGTACTGACTAAATGGCTGGTATTACAGTTGGATTTTAATACTGAATTTACCACATAGAGCCTGGATAAATACTATCTCTATCTTGCTAACATTCCTTTAAGTAGTCTTTACAAATATCTGTATATAAACACATACTGTGTCCAGTTTTAGGTAACAGCTTTGGGAATACTCATAAAATTACCATAGCATCAGCATCTAGAACACAAGCTTATGGACAGTGTTTGCAGGTATTACTTTTCTAACCAGATGGTGGTTGATGAGGATTATAAATAAAATGTCAGAGACTAGAGATTATGAAATTAATGCAATATAGGAGACAAAAATTAAGGAATCTAGACGCTGTTTATGACTTTTATGTAGTTTGGTGAAATCAAATTTTTAACATAATTGTTTTCATTTCTTGCCCATGTCTGAAATCTGAAAACATTTTTGCTTTCAATTAAAAGAACATAGATAACAATATTGTAGGGTAAAAAGATATGCTAATGTCTGTTCCTTTATAGACCCTTATACATTATGTAGTGAATTAAAAGTAGGTTGAAAGTCTTAACTGCCATTGATGTTATAAAAGTTTCCAAATTAAACCAGTAGAGTAAACCAATTTTTTTTTTTTTTTTTTGGTACTGGGGATTGAACTCATGACTTCACACTTTGCCAGGCAGGTGCTTGTGCTGCTGAGCTATATCCCTAGCCCTGAGTAAATCAATTCTTAAAGTTAACCCTAAGGTTAAGTCCAGAGTACTGTTGACATTATTACAAAGCTGTAGGCTTTTTATGCTACTTCCTTTGCATTCAAGTTATCCTTAAACTTATAGACATTAAGATTTTTGTCAATTTTTAAAATGAGAATATTAAGGAAACTTTCAAAACTTTTCCTCCTCACTAAGACAAATCATTTCAATAACTAGGATAACATTCTGGCCTGGAAATAAACTTTATAATTCAATTCTATTGTTTCCTGGCATGATTCAATGAATACAAAAACATTGCTCAATAGCAGATAAATTGTCCTAATTTAAAGAAATGGTTCAAATATTGTCAGACTATGAATATGGTACATTTTTCATGAGGTCAAAATATATAAACCTGGACCACCGTGTTAACTCTGAAATAACAGAAATGAGATTCCCTGAAATAATTACACAGAGAACAGAAATTTCAACAATTACTGTAGTATATCTTTATATTTTCTTCTCATCTGAAATAATGAATCTACAAAATTCAAGTAGCTATGATTCTATCTTTCATAGTGATAGATTGATTAATATATAATTTTTAGAGTGACAATTTATCTTTGCCACATTGAATAACGCACTATTTGAAAAATGTATGTTTTTCAAGTAGCAGTTTGAAGGTAACTCACCTGGAAATAAAGATACATAGTTTTCTAATTTGCAGTTGTTAATGAATGTTAGACAAATGTTTATCAATTGCAGTAGTGGTTTTGAGTGAAAATATATAAAAGAAACTCACCTGTCTATAATATATTTTTCAGGTTATCAATTGGATGATAAAGTATCTAAACTGAAAGCATACTATTTTAATGAGTACACAATGTACAAATGTGATTTTTTTTGTATGATCTTAACATAAAATCACAAATTAAGCTGGGCAAATTTACTTAGAAGTGAAAGGTAAATAAGAACACGGCAAAATTTTTTACTGTTACATAAAATAATAAAACCTCATTAAATGGTCAGTTAGCTTATTGTAGTTAATATTTATTGGACCAGCTTCTACATATTGGTACTATGGGAAATAATGGAAAGATAAATGAATGCTGTGCCTTTATTCTCAGGGTGTTACAGGCACACAGAAACAGAAGGAAACCAACTATTATTCCAAATGTGAAATGAAAAAGAAAAACTTTAAAATGCAATCTTAGGACTAATAAATAAGAGCAGGTCATTCTATGGTCCCAAGGAAGATTTTGAAGAATTTGTACATAGGACTAATTTATATCAACATCAAAATCATGGAAAAATCAAAATATGAAATTGTAGAAGCAAATTTTAGAGAGTTTAGTTTTGGATGGGAGAATTTTCCTTTTACTCTTCTATAGATTACTTGGCTGTCTAGATATATTAGTACATTGTACTCTAATTGAGCTTTATATCTATCTTTCCCTGTCCTATTAATCTATAATTCTTGTTTTTTCAAAATTTGGACTATGTCTTATATTTTCACCATATTATACTCAGTGTTTCATCAGTATTATATACCTGAGACAGAAGATGAACAAATTAATAAGAAATTAACACAAATTCTACTCAGCTGTCATTATGTAGCATCTGGGTTCAACACATTTCTTGTGGGGTTTTTTGCAAAACTTTCTCAGATACTGAGCAGGGTCAAACCCTCTGCTGCTTTTCATCTGGCCCATATCACCATCTTATATTTCTAGGTGGCCAAGAACCAATGCTTATCAATTTTAAGCAACTTTATGAGAACCAATTGTCTTAGTTATTTTCTCATTGCTGGCACAAAAATACCTGACACCCAAAAGCTAAGGAAGGAAAGATTTTATTTTATCTTACACTTTGTAGAAGTTTCATTTCATAGTTGTCCGCTGGCTTCAAGGCAGGGGAGCGTGACAGAGGAGGAACAGTCCGTGACACAGCAGGCAGAATGCAGCAGCGTTCCTTCTATTTTATCCTTTTATTCCATCCAGGCTACAAGCCTACACCGATGGGGTCTTCTTTCTTTATTAAGTCCATCACCCACACTCGTAACTATGTGAAGCCAATCAGTGCACTAATGCAGTATCACACATCCGTGATCCAGTCAGTACCTAAAGCTCTACATATGTCTACATATGTCAGTACCCAAAGCTCTACAAAGCATACAGCTCTGGGGGGACATCTAGATATATGCAATAGCACTAGTTATACTAGATATGAAATTAATCATGTTATTAGCATTATGATGTGCTCTCCATTTGGTAGAAAAAGAGCTATAATTAGCATGGAGGTGAATTTCACATTTTTTTTTAGAATTAAGGATGTATCCATGGTGTGCATCCTGGCAGGAAAAATAGTGCTGGTACCAAATGAAAATAGAATGGGAGCAAGACAGGTGGCAGAGGTCTGTTCTCATCAAAAGAGAGAAGCTATTCAGTCTGTTCTTTTGACAGAATTACATAAGGTGCCCCTTTCTGAAAGTGGCCAAAAGCCCAGGCTTTGATCTGCCTGTTGGAAGATCAGACTAATAATTTATGTGATGAAGCATCACAAGAGATATTTACTATTGAATAACAAATAGAAAAATGATTAAACTTTAACTTTGAACTTCTACAATTGATGTTTAATGAAGAGAAACTCATTGATAATTTATTATTTTTTCTTATTTCTCCTCTAATTATTGTTGTTACTGTTTTGGACTTTCTAGCACAATGTCATAGTTAGAAATGGAATAATAAAGAAAATAAAAATCCGAACACAGTAGTTTTCATTTTACTTACAATTAAACTTGTTAGGAAAAAAAAAGTCTAGCATTTCTGATTGTTCCTAAAATTATTTGCTTGTCTACTTCATGAAATTTTATGCTGTTGTCAGAAATGGAATCAGACCACTAACTTGAAATATAAACTATGAATAAAACAAGAAACTCAGCCTCATAGGATAACTCCATGGGAGGTAAGCACAAATTAAGCACAACAAGTCACTAAATAATGCAATTCTTAAAAATGCAATAAATGTTAAAAGTAAAAATAGAAGAAGCAAGAGTGCTAGAGACAAGGAGAGGAATGTAATTTTAAGTAGGATGGTCTAGGGTTAGGGATGTTGCTCCATAGTAGAGTGACTGCTGACATGCAGCACAAGAACCTGGAATTCATCCCCTGAACTTCAATAAATATTAAAATAAAACAATACGGTCTAGGATATTGAGCAGAGTTGGAGGACAAGAGAACAGGAATTTAAACAAGAACGTCTCCAGCAGAAGGATCAGGAATTGCACATGTTCTTCTAAGGGTAGAGTAAACATAAGGTGTTCAAGAGCAGGAGGAAATACAATGCGGTGGGGACTGAGTGATTATTAAAAAGAGAGAACTACACACGACCTTGTTCAGTGTATTACAGGGTGGAGGTGAAGTAATGGAACACTTTTTAGGCCATTGGATAGAATTTGATTTTACAATGAATGAACTGGAAACACACTGCAGTTTTTTTAAGCATGAGAGTACTTTCAAAATATTATTTTGGCCGCTATGATAAATTAAAGGTAGAATGATAAGGGAAGAATCAGGTGGACCAGTATGGAGGCAATTGGAGTAATACAGGTGAGAGACACAGGATTCTCTCACCTGAATCACTCCAGTAATACAGTAATAAGGGCAGTGGAGAAAAACAGGATGCAAAGTAAGTTCCTAGATGTACTTTGAAGGTTTGTTAATATTTTAAATTTGATTAAATGGTTTAATTTTCAGTTAGCCATTACTTTTTTTTTTTTTTGTCTTTTTGAGACAGGGTCTTGCTATGCGGTTCAGGTTGGACTTGGGCTCATTTTGTAGCCCAGGCTTGTCTTGAACTTGCCACAATCCACCTGCCTCAGCCTCCCAAGTGCTGGGATTACAGGAGTTCGCCACCATGCCCGGCTTTGCTTAGCCATTAAATTCTTAAGATGATCATATAATACTAAACCACTTTCTCGAAATGTTGAATTTATTACACCTTTTTGAGTATATTTTCATTGTCTACCAGGTGGATGATGAGGTACATCGTTTATCTATCACTTTGTCCTAACTATATAAGGTGTCTAGCTAATGTCCCTGTAAATGTGTGCCAATAAGATACTCCTGAGAAAAATTTTAAAATGTATGTTTGAGTTGAGACATAAAGACACAAAAATTAGTGTAAGAAATGTGACTACTTTTGATCTTATAAATTTTAAAGTTTATATAAAATCTTAGCACAAAATGAAATGTCCAGTAACTTCCATAAATGTAAACTCTGTATCATAAGGAAAACAAAATGATAAAGCTCCCATGTCTGACACCAACTGAACATATGTGTCTAGTTTTCACCTTCTTTTGGTAAAAATATGCATTTTAATTTTGATTTGGGAGGATGCATTTTGCCCTAACGTAAGAAAAAAATTGACACGAATTGTGATTTGAATTTTAAACTGAAAATTAATTTACTTATATTAGCTTAATTTTGCCTTTTTATATTTTGATCTAAACCCAATAATATAAGCTAAAATAATTCATCCAAGAAATCAGGGAATATTTCTAGTCAAAAAACAATCAAAGGATCTTACTTGCATTATTGGAAAAAAACCACATATTTCATATACAGAGTCAGCCAACATGACCTTTAAATTGATATTTAAATTTCATTGTAATTGAAACCAGGATTTTTACAGTTAGAAAAATATGCAAAATATTCTTAACTATAAATGGTAAATTTGAGATATTTAGGGCATTGAACTTGGTCAGAGATATGTTTTCATAGAACTTCATGTAACACAAGAGTTCAGTTTTAAAACACTTTTGAAAATACACTCTTTCAAAATCTGAGTTTATTGGAAAATTTTATAATTGCTATTCTAAAAATCACCTTCTGCAAGACTTAGAGAATACATGTTAAATCTTTTTTTTTTTTTTTTTTATCGGTACCGGGGATCGAATTCATGACCATGCACTGGCAAGGCAGGTGCTTATGGTGCTGAGCTAAATTCCCCAGCCCCATAGAATACATGTTACAAAAAAATCATGAAAGTATTTCATAAGTATCTTTCTAAGGATTTTTGGTTTTTCTATTTTTGCCTTTCAATTCAAACCAAAGATTTTTAAAAAAACTTTACTTTTACATGTTTATTATCAAGTAGAAAATAATGCAAATGGCACCACATGGAAATGTTATAAACTCTTAACCTTCTCAACAATCACGACTGTAAAGACTGAATTTGGTCTATAAACGTCTGAAAGACCCATCACTATCTGCTTACTATGAAACTGTTCAGTGCACACCCACACTGACAGTAACAGACTCCTGAAACTCACATAACTCTGCACACTTATTTACGGTGCTGGATTTGCACAAGAGTAGGTCATTTTACTTGCAGGACTTGCATCTTTGCTAGGTAATACTTTCTTACAATTTCCCATCCTGGCTGAGAATGAAAATCACCTTGAGAAGAAACCCAAGATGGAGGTTTGTATTTCTCTAATTGCACAGACATCCTTCCTGCCTCCAGATATTTTTACTTCTGAGACAGCCTGCAGTTCTGCTTGCCAGCCTGAATCTTGGTTTACAAATTTGTCAGCAGCCGGTATGATCATAAGCCAGTTTTTATGTAAATCACTGATCTTTCTAATCAATTTTTAACTACAAAATTAAAATTTTAAAAATTTTTGAGCAAATTATTTTTCAAAGAGACTAAATAATGTATCAAATCTATTTCTTTGGTTTGATTCACATTATACTAAGTCTCTGATTTTAACTATTGGTCTTTCTATTATGCCAAATAAAATTTTCTCATAGGCATGTGTGGTTTCATAAGGTGTGATACAGTTCATTTCTGTTGAAAGATTCATTTTATCTTTTTTGGGCTAATAGTCCTAAAAATGAGACAGTTTTATTTATTAAAATATAGTGATATTGGCATATTTTTGTATTACTGCTTTAATGGCAGTATGTTCACATCAGTAATTTATTTAGAAAGGCAAAGTACCACAAGATAAAATTGCTACTTTTAATGCCAATGTTAATCAATCCTTTTAGTTGCCTGAGCCAATGTTTTTTAAACTACATATTAAGCAACTATGAAGTCTATCTAGATTTCCTTTTTTTTTTCTTTTTAAGACATGGTCTCTCTATATACTTCAGGCTACCTTTGAACTCACTACATAACCCAGCTGGCCTTGAACTCATGATGACCCTACTGCTTCAGCCTTCTGAGTGCTGGAATTACAGGGGCCTGCCACAGTGACTAGCTTCTAGTTATTTTCAAAATGCACGTTATTTTATTATTGTTCCACACAATAACCAGTATGCTAAGGTTAAAACATAATACTTACTTCGATGAGTTCCTGTCCTATGGCTGTACTTATGGGTATATACATGCATTTTTTCCAATTTGTTAACCCTGGAGCATAATAATACTTCAAAGATGAAGAGACTGGACTTTTACCACAGAACAAGGATTAACCCTTATTGTTATATTTAAGTCTTGATAATACACAATTTTTTACACAAACAAAACTAGCTGTGTCTTTAGGTTCTTTGGATCCACAATAACTAAGGACAATTGTGAATTTAAAATTTCAAAGATCATGCAAAACATACCTGTCACTCAATATTATGGACACTTCAAAACGTGTATTGAACATACTGTAAAACATAAGTTAAAATGTGTAAAACTGTTCTAGTCTCATCCCTTTAAAATTTGCACTATGAAATTAATCTTTTACTATTGTGAGTTTTATAAAGGATATGGTTGACTGATAATTTGGGTAGGTAGTTGCCGGAGTCCAGCTGCGGCAGGGCTCAGGGGTCCCAAAGGTGGTCAGGGAGTCGGCGAGTGAGAGACAGAAGACACTGCACACCAGTCTGTGAGTGAATCTGAATCTACTTTATTTTTAGAAGCTGGAATATATATTTGCTAACTTTTGGCAGTAACTTAAACCCCAAGCAGAAAGCGTCCCAGGCTTAGGGCCAGGCAGGGATAATCTTAAACAATATGTGTTAATTAACTTTTTTCACCTTTGTTACACTTTAATCCTGTTACTTAATTAGCTTTGGAAATGTAAGCTGAGGCACCTGGATGCCCACAGGAGGGAGAGATGGAGCGGCAGCTGTGAAGCTATCATGCTGCTCCCTACATTTTTTCCCTTATCACTTATGGGAGTATGGCAGTCCCTGTGAGGACAGTGCCTGTCTTGGGTCAAGGACTCTTCATATGAATCCAACCAGGCCTTACCCGTCATGGGCCTGCAGGACAGCAATTGGTCCTGTGCCTGTCTTAGGCGGGCGGTGGCATAACATAAGTGTCCTAGTTGCCCGTCTCTAGCTACCTGTAGGACAGTGCCTGTCTTAGGTCAAGGACTCTTCATATGAACCCAACCAGGCCTTACCCGTCATGGGCCTGCAGGACAGCAATTGGTCCTGTGCCTGTCTTAGGCGGCCGGTGGGTAACATATGTGTCCTAGTTGCCCGTCTCTGGCGGCCTGTCCAGTGTCTCAGGGCAGTTGTCTCACAGGAATTTTGTAAATCCTCCCCCATGAGCTCTTTCATTTAAAGCTTTTGTATAAACTCTCTCATACTACTCACAGAAGGTAAAATTTCACAATTAGTTTTCACAAAGTTATCTAGAAGGTTTTTAGTAACTCCTCTGGAGTTTCTATTTTCAATTTTATATTGAGTATTACATGGAAATATATATATATGTGAATTACACAAATTACAATTATCAGTACAAAACATTACAAGATCCTTGCGCCCAATTCCCACATGCGGTGTCCTTTTCCTGGAGAAGCGATTCCTTAAAGCGCTCTCCTCCACCCATGGACCTTGTCACAAGGCGTGGATGGACTAGGACGTGGCAGGTAGTTTTTATTAACAAGTCTGCACTTCAACTGTAAATCTGATATAGTAACAATTAATAGCTTGATTTAGAATATACTAGAAAACAAAATCAAAACAAATGCTGTATTACTGACACTATCACTTGTTTTTGTTTCCAGAGTCATTGTCCTCTTCTGGTTCAATATTTTTTTCTTGGTGAAACTCTATATATAGGCAAATGCCTACCATAAACCAGATTCTTCATATATATATATATATGTATATATATATATATATATATATATATATATATATACTAAATAAATGAATGAGAGAATGAGAATGATTTCTTTCCTTGTCATTGTACTAACAATGAATTTTTCAAGATAAATTTTTCACTGTAAACTTATTCACTATTACTCCTTTAATTTCATGACATTTTACTTCTGTTAATTTTTTTCTTAACTCTAATGAAACTACATGGAATTGTCAATGGAGACAAATGGAGTAATTTGTTTCTTTCATTTTACTTTCATTCTTCCCTTTCCATGATTATTCCTTCTCATAATTTTTCCTTCTTTTTTTCAAGTACATTTCTTTGTTTAAGTTTAAAAAGCATACTTTCTGCTTGTGTACATATGTTCTTCTACCCTTCATTCAAATTACTGTTTTTCTCAATATCTAGGTCTAACTGAATTTTTGTCTCAAAAATATTAACTTGTGGAAATGTAGTGCAATGTGCATAGAAACATACTTAGATTATTTATTTGTAATTCTACTCTTGACTATGTAGCCACGTGACTATTCACAAATTATCACCTCCCTGACCTGCAGAGTTTTTAGTCAACTGGATCTGACTTTTGAGGTTGGGGAAGAATTTGGTCTGCAGACTGAATATACTGAATACTGAATGGACCCTGCTCTAAAAGTCAGATTAGAGCCTTCTAGTTAGATGATAGTTTTGATGGACACACCTGGGAAAGGTGAAACAGAGCATTACAACAAAATCCTTTCATCTCCCTGAAGAGAGGATTGCTTGGTTTTGTCTGGAAAAAATAAAAGAAAGAGGCAGATGCTCTGCAAGCCTGTATGTTCTATGCCAAGAAATTGTGGTACATAGTTTTTACAGCAAGACTTAATGGAATAGAAATGGAATGACTGATAAATTGTTTTCATTCATTATTGATGACTCATGAGTGGGGTGAGGTTGTGCCTACAAAGAGAAGATCATTAAAACATGCCAGGTCATAAGATCAGAATTTCCCATCAGAATTGCTAGATGTCAAAACACATGGGTGTGAAAATCAGGGGGGAGAAGCCCAGGATTCAGAAAATATTTCAGATTCCTTAAGTGCTTGTGTTCTATTAGATTATTACTTACATATACTCTGCCTTTTTCCTCCATCTTATGGAAGAAATGTCTTTTTCTATCTCATTATATGATGGCTGGTCAAATGACCTGCTTTTGCCAAGAAAATATAGGCAGTTACAATGGTTTGCAATTCTAATTCTGGCCCTAAGGGTCATAAAGCTTCTGTTGGTCCTGTCTGCCTTCTGGCTTTTTGCCATGAGAAGTTCATGGTTTGAGAACTGCTGATCCAGAGTTGTTGAGAGACATGTGAAGCAGTCTTGACTGAAGTTAGAAGCAATGGAGCCAGGTCAGCATAAAAAGATAATTACCAAATGCAACAGAGGTATGAAAATAAGAATTGTAGTTTTCACCTTGTAAATTGGGAATGATTCATCTTGCACAATTACTGACTTACTTTGTGCTAATAATTTGATTCTTGAATTAGTACTACCTTCTAGTTGAATCTTTTCATTCCCTATTTATTTCTTCCATGTTATATTATTTCTAAGTGTGACTTTTATTTTAACTGACAATCAAAAATTGACAGAGCTGTGCAAGTAAATGAAGAGGGACTCTTCAATGGTGGTCTCAACACAGTCAAATAGAGGAGAATATAAATGATGAAAAAAGCAAAATTTGATATAAAAGTCTATTTAGATGGAAAGAAACTAACAGAGTGCAAAAATTATCCATAAGAGAAGCAAGTAAAAATATCAAGTGATTACCATATGACCAACTCAGGATAAAGGCATGTAAAAATATGGGAACAGAAAAAATTTTGGTAGAGCTTTTATACAACCATACATTGTTTTATGACTCACTTAAAAGTCATATTTTGTGTATGTTCCCAAAACCCTCACAGGCAGCTCAAAGTAGCATCTTCTCAAAAATGGTTATCCGCTGCTTTTCCCTGAAATTGTTTTATTTTTTCTCTCTCTTTTCAAAACTCCGCAAATTAATTTGCCTGAAGTCCAACAAAGCACCAATACTTACACATTATCAAATTTTTAAAATGTTGGAATCAGTTTTAAAATGACTGAATATTGTTGTTTTCAAAGGAAATATTATCTTCTTGGTTACATGTCCTACAACAACCAAGATATTTCTAGGAAATACAAGCCCTCATAACTGTGATTGGGCTGTGGCATCCCAACTTAGAATGAAAATAGCCTTGTTTTTATTACAGAGCATCTTAAGTAGAGTTTTATTCATGTAAAATCTGAAACACTGAAACTCACTTACATTTAGAAACCCTTTCTTTTATAAGGTATTTGGTATATAGTGGAAGCAATGTGTTTCTTTTCAGGCATATTTTCAAAAGAACTTGGTGCTCCTCCTATTCAGCTCTTACTTGATTCTCTTACTGATGGGCAGTATCAACTTGTCAATTATCTAGACTTTGGCAAATAAGAACAAACCTATAATCTTTTTCAGGAAATACAATATAATTGAACTCAAATTTCTTTAGAATTTTCTTTGGTTTGGTGTTTCTCAGAAGTATTCTTTTCCTAATTTTGTATTGTTTCAAAATGTTAGCACCTCTTCTTAAACCACTGTAAAGGTCACTCTGGTGCTAAACCATGTTTGGTGTAAAAAACAAACATATGAGTATTTGTCCAGTATTTTCTTCCTCAAACTCATTTGCTTGCCCAGTTTTAAAGGCTTAAAACCCAAATCTTAGCATCGTGATCAAGCAAACATTAGGAGATGTTTTAAATGCTTTTGTAATCTCCTATCTTACTACAACCACTTTTTAAAATTTTCTTTCCATTGGTACAATGCACTCTCACAAGGCTATGCTTTTGTTAGAATTATTTTCTTATTTAAAATGTCTTAGGTCCATGTGAAGTCTACAGGTTAGTTATTAAAGACAAAAACTTAGAAGCCAGACCCATTTAGAAAAAACCTGTCACTTTCCATTAAACCAAATATATATTTGAGGTTCTATTCTTGTTTACCCAAGCTGAATAAAAGTACAGGTCCATAAGTATGCAAAAAAATGTGTTCCAACTGGAAAATATCCCAGTTATCCATCTAAAAAATTAAGAGTGAGCGTTGTGTATTTGTATTCCTATGAAAGGATTAGAGCCAGGTGTGGTAGCACTTGTCTATAAAGCCAGCACTCAAAGGAGGAGGCAGGAAGATTGCCTCGAGTTCAAGCCCAGCCTGGAGTATATGTCAAGCCTGAGGCTAGTCTAAACTACATAGTGAGACCCAGTCTTGGAAGAAAAAAAAGAATTATACTCATAAAAAAAAGATAAAGAAAATAGCAGAAAGGTAAACAGCCACAAGTCAGCTGCTGTGAGATTCAGAATCCAGACACTAGAACACAACAATTTGGGGAAGAAAAGAAGGAAGGAAATTGATCCTCAGGACTTGGGAAGGATCTGAAGGGAGAAATGGAATTGCCACAGGGAAGGTAAAGAGACAGATCTAACTGCAGAAAAAGGAGGTATCAAACCACACTTTCTCTCTGATTTCCGGGTCACAGCATGTTAGACACAGCTTGAATCTACAGAGACATATTGAGGGTGAGTGATTCCAAAGGCCGCCAGAAAGAAACACTCTAGTGGAACAGAGGAGTGCATGGGGTCTGCTACAACAATAACAGCTGGTGAATGACTCCAGTCCCAGAATCTGCCAAGTCCTCTGGGGAGAGTGCTTGGTGAGTTACCATTTCAGAGAAGGCTCAACTGAACCTAGGACTCTGAGCAGCCATTGGTTAACTTCAGGTCCTAAGTTCAGTGACTTCAGATACAATTCTCCAGTAACTGGATGAGGGACAACCATGGGAGACATCCAGGGACAGGGACCTGAGATCATTTATGCTGAACAACTTAGGCACCAATCTTACAACCAGAGACCAGGATCATTCTGAACTTCTGTGGATTTGAAAGCAACAGAATCAGGACCCCACCCTCCTCCTGCCACAGGCTTGCAGGGGTCATCTAGCACTGATCTGGGTCCTCTCAAAAACACACCTTGAAGTGGACACAACCACAAAACTGTAGATTCCGGGAGATAACCACAGGCTTGCAATTACAGAGAAATTTCTTATGTTTTAATTAGCTTTTCTTTTCCTCTTGATTTTTTTTTGGGGGGGGTGTGAATGTTGTTTTTAGGAGGTGTTTTGGTTTGTCCTTGCTTTGTTTTTTTTGTTTTTTTCTTACTTTCTTTCTTTCTTGTCCTCTTTACCAGTTTCCAAAAGCTTGGGTAATCTTCCTTAGTCCTTCAGCCTTGCTTCTAATTGCTTTATCTTCTTATTTCTCTATTTTTTCCCTTTTATTCACTTTAAATTTTCTTTCTTTACAGTAAAATTGTTCTACTGGGGGATATTTACTCTATACATTTTTGGGTTTGTTTTACATTTTGTTATATAAGACCTGGACCTATGGTTAAAGGTGACAAATTAATGGTTACCACAGATTGTCATTTTCTAGGCTGAGTTTGATGCTACTGTTATTATAGACTGTACTATTTTAGCCAAGGTAACATAGTTGTGATCAGTTGTACTTTATTGTATGCTAGTATTGGGATTGTCTGGGAGTCATAAACAAAACCATAATCCATTACCAAAGAACTGAGTGCTAGGCCAAACATGTGGCAACTTATCTCTAATAAATTTAAAAGGTAGGATCTGGAGACAGACTCAAAATCCAAAAGCCAGCTACACCTAGAAGGCATCATTGAAAAGTAGTAGTCATTTCCTAAGGAAATCTCAATACTACTAATAAATGTACCTGTCATAAGATATTTACAAGAATCAATGCAGAAAACAAAATTTTAAAGAAAGTGAGAAGACATAAAAACAAGATGAAGTTCAGACTTTCAGGTCACCCATAACAAATGCAGGGGTTATAGCAGTAGAAAATATCAAAGGTTACCCAGCTGAACTTCCTAAAATGATACCAGCAGAAGGAATGAAGCAGATGAATGAGTCAAAGATGAATGAGAAAAATAATTCATAAATAATCACATAGATAATTAAAAATATGAGAAAATTAATACATGACATGTTTAGTGTCTCTAGAGTACCTAGAGATTAAAAAATTGTGTAGCTTAGAAAAATGATAAAAACCATGAATGCCCAACATGAGAGAGCTGAGTTCTATGAAACAGATTCAACAAGATATCCAGGAGATTAAAATGGATTAAAAGTATGCAGAGCAATAACTACTATTGTGAGGATATGATATCAGACTTGGAAGACAAGCTTGTGGGTAACAATCATCAAATGAAAGACTTCTAAAAAATAGCAAGGGACTGCGAAGGATCAATCCAACTGCTATAGATAATGTAAAGAAGAATAGCATAAATTGATTGGAATTAGTGAAAAATCAGAAGATAACACATAAGTCATAAAAAAGCTGTTCAAAGAAGTAATAGCATAAAACTTTCCAAGCATGGAAAAACAATTTGACATATAAATAAGTAAGTCATATAGAACTTTAATTAACCATGATTAGAAAAACTATATCAATGCATATAATATCAAAGGGTCCAAAAATTCCATGCAAGAAAGATGTATTATAAGCTGTTAGGAAAAAGAAACAAATCACCTGTAAAAGAAAATGCATCAGAATCACAACACAAACTCTTAGGTCAAGGAAAGCTTATAGTGAAGTATTTCAGCCCTAAAAGAAAACAATCTCCAACCCAGATTGATGTATACTGCAAAATTGTATTTCAAAATTGGTGGAGAAATAAGATACTTTCATGATGAACACCTAAAGAAATTCACTACTTCCAAATCAGCACTCCAAAAAATTTCAAGACATTGTACAAAAAGACATTGAAGGCAACAATTTCATGAATCTGAATAGAATGAATACACTAGGCAATTAAACAGACAGTAAAGAAAGAGAATGAACAGCAGGAAAATAACATGACAAGGATAAGTCAATACTTAACAGTAATAACCATCAATATGAATGGTCTCAATTCACCAACCAAAAGAAATAGATTGTCACCATAAATCAAGAAACAAAATACAACTACAAGCTGCATACAAGAAACACATTTAACTCAAGAAGAAATTTATAGGCTGAAAGTCAAAGAGTAGAGAAAAATATTCCATATGACAGGAACCCAGAAATCAATAGGGTTACTATTCTACTTGCAGTCAAAATAGATTTCAAGTCAAGACTGATCAGAAGAAAAAGATCACTGTATATTTGTTAAGAGAACAATAATCATAAACATATATGTAATAAATACTGGCAACACCTAAATATATAAGAAATAATGGACATGAAAAATCAGCTAAGCTGATTTACAATTGTAATACAATTGTAATGGGGAACCTCAATACCCCACTGTCACAAGTAGACTAACTAAACACAACATCAAAAAAGAAATATCAGAGCTGACTCAGACCTTTGAAAAAACAATCTTACTGATATACACAGAGAATTCCACACAACAAGAGAATATATATTCTTCTTAACTTCACATGAGACTTTCTCCAACATAGATGCTATACTAGCTCATAGAACATACTAAAGTGAATGCAAAAGGAATTGAAACTGTCTCATGCATATTATCAGAGCATAGTACAATTAAATTGAAAATTATGGCAAAAAACTATAAAAACTGAAAAAACACAAGGAAGTTAAATAAAACACTCCTACACAACCAAAGACTCACAGATGAATTAAAGAAAACATTAGACATTTTCTACAATTAAACAATAATGCCAAGACAACATAATAGAGCTTAAGAGAAAAATGAAAGCAATTCAAAGAGATAAATTTATAGTGTCAATTCCCCCATTGAAAAACAGAATAAGTTCAAATAATCCAATGTTAAACATCAAGGTACTAGAAAAAGAAAAAGCAAGTTAAACCCAAAATATGTATGAGGAAGTAAATTATAACTACCAGAGCGCAAATTAATGCAATTAAGACTCAGAAATCAATACAAAGAATCAGTGAATGGAAGAGTTTGTTGTATGAAAGGTTAAATAAAATAGACAAACCTTTAGGTAACCTTATAAATAAAAGAAAAGAAAACACTCAAATCCATACAATTAGGAATCCAGAAGACTATCAATGCCTGTTTCAAGAATCTGTTCTCTAATGACATGTAAAACCTAGAAGAAATGGTCAGATTCCTAGACACATAAGATTATAAAAGCTGTATCCACAAGTTATAACAATTCTAAATAACCCAATATGTAAGTTAAATTTAAGAAGTAATTAAAAATTACCAGTATACAAAAGCCCAGGTTGTAATAGATTCACTGCTTTTAAATTCTATAAAACATTTACAGAAGATACAATGCCACCACTCCTGAAAATCTTTAATCAAATTGAAAAGGAAGCACTACTCCCAAAGTTATTCCTAGAAATAAGTTTTATCCTGATACCAAAACCAGAAAAGGATCCAACCAAAAAAGAGAAAAAAAAAGGGCAATCTCCTTAGTGAACATAGATGTGAAAGCCCCCAGTGAGATACTGGTAAACACAATGTGGCAATTCACCAGAAAGATTATACAGCATGAGCAAATATGATTCATCTCAGGGATGCAGGGTTGGTTGAGTATCTGCAATTCAATAAATGTAATATACTGCATTAAGAGAACAAAGGACAAAAAAAACCCCACATGATCATCTCAATAGAGGCAAAAAGAGCACTTGACAAAGTCCAACACACTCATTTATTTAAAAAAAAATCCCTACAGAAAACTGGAATCGAAAGTCTTTATCTTAATATGATTAATACCTTCTATGATAAACCAATAACCAAGATTACACTAAATGATCAAAAGTTGAAAACTTTCACTCTAAATTCATAGAGAAAACAAGGATTCCACTATCTCCACTACTGTTCAAAATAGTTCTGGGAACATTAGCCAGGTCAGTTAAAGAAGGGAAAAAAATTTAAAAAAAACTCATAGGTTTAATAACCTAATTCAGCAGCAAAAATCAATGCTCAAAAATTAATGATATCCTTGTACGTGAATAAACTCACTGAGAGAGAAATTGGAGAAAACACACCTTTCCCAATGGTATTAAGAAAACTGAAATATGTAGGAGTCAGTCTAACAAAGAAAGTGCATGAATTTTGCATTGAAAACTACAGTATTTGGAAAAAAAGAAATTAACTCAATTGCCAGCTTCTTTTCCCTCCCTGAAGAATGAAGGGTAGAGCTGAAAAATCCTGTCATACTGTGATCTAATCTAACTATGCCACGGTCTTAACCTTGGCCAGCCCTTACCCTGAATATGTACAAGAGCCCAGCAAAATTTTTTTATTTAGGAAAAAAGCTCTATCGCTCACTAAATTCCAAGGAAATTAGGAATTCCTCATTAGGACTCGGAATCAGAGATCAAATATACTACATATAGTATTTTAATGTTAGGTGTAATAAACTACATATAGTTTAATAAAGATAAGTTTAATCAACTATGTAAATTTAATAAATACATACAATAGTTTAATGCTAAAGTACATAGAATAGTAAAATCTGAAGTATAGAAACTAAATGAATGGTATGTCAGTGTTCATGAAAACCTTCCTTAAATTTTTCTGTAGATTTATAATTTTTTGTAATAATCTTTGGAAACTATATTAACCACTAATTTTAAAAATTAGAGATTAGCCTGGAGTATACCTCAGTGGTGCAAGTGCCTGCCTGGCAAGCATGAGGTCATGAGTTTGATCCATGATACCAAAAAGAAATTATAGATTATATTAGTCAGATCAATTACTGTTTTCCTGATTTTCGAGTGATACTTTTTTTTGTACTAGGAATCGAACTCAGGACCTCACACTTGCCAGGCCGGTGTTGCACTGCTGAGTTACATCCCCAGCCTTCAAGTATTTGTTTAAACTCTTCATTCATCAATAATTATTAGTTGACATTTTCTTATGACAACTTTTTAGGCTTCAAATTATTATTTATTGTGAGCATAGCTTCATATGTTCTTTTGCTATTTATTGAGTTATTTTCATTTTCAAACTCAAAATTCCCCATAGTTAATAGGTTGGGGGTGTTTCACACTGTCTCCTATTTCCTTTTGATATATCTCTGTCTCTTTTTAATCACTTCTGCAAAATGTTTTTCAAAGTTCATCTTATATCAACTTTGTGCTGTACCTATATGCGGCCATTTCTTTCAGAAAAAAATAGATTTAGTGAAGAATAGTATTTTAAAAACAAGACGTGATAGGAAGCTTTTTGCTAGCACTGTGTTTGCTTCTAGGCTTTTATATTTAAATAAACCTCATGAAAGTCTACTAAATTATACTGCATATATATGTATATTTAAATTGTGCATTTAAATGAGTTATTCTGATATCTGTAGTTTCACTCCAACATAAGATTCTTCTTTGAAAAAATACTTTTCATAATTGCATATTTTAGCATGCTTCACCACTAGAGAAATGTTGCCTCTCAACAGTGTATTTGTGCATTATTCAAATTATATCATACACTATGTATAATGCAACAGAGGATTTCTGTGGAAGATGGTGATATGAGCACAGCCAATTAACTCTTTGGATCCTCACTGCAATAATTAAGTGAAATATAAACAAGGAGTTTCTGAATATGAACTGAAAACTAAAGATGATATTAAAAATCACTACAAAGATCTTTAATTAGATATAGCAAAGAGAGGCACAAAGTGGATTCTATTCTCTCTGAAACTGTTTATCATTCTTAAAAAATAAAGATAAAAACTTTTTGTTTTGTGTTTTTTTTTTTAGAATTTTTTTTTATCGGTACCAGGAATCGAACTCCCTATCACGCGCTTGCAAGACAGTCGCTTATGCCACTGACCTAAATCCCCAGCCCTTGTGTTATTTTTTTGAGACAAGATCTTGCTATACAGTTCAGGCTGGCTTGTACTCACTATGTATCCAAGGTTAGCCTCAAACTTTTGATGGTCTTTCTGCCTCACCCTCTGAGTGATGCGAGTGCAGGTGTGCAGCAGAATTCCCTGAAAGATAAATCATTTTTTGAGTATCTCAAATGCTGCTGTCTTGTAGGGCAAGTGTCAAGTCCTTAGTGAATTATGGGGTGGAATTTTATGAGCTAAGATCATTCTATGTGGTCCAAACTGTTCTCAAACTGCTGGATTCAAGTGATATTCTCACATCAGCCTTCTTAGTAGCTGGGACTACAGGCAACAATCATTGCTCCTGGCTTGATTTTCCAAAATATTTGATTCTTTTTCAACTTTTTTTTCCATTTTTCTTCTCCTCCTCTCCCCTTCTCCATATTTCCATTTCTTGGTCTTCTTCCCTTTTGCAAAAGATCTACTTCTCTATTTCCTATTATAGTTCATCTATTTTGTTTTTTATTAATATTTTGAATTTCTAAAATAAGGGAAGTCATGAGATTTTTTAAGCTTGTGTGTATGATTTATTTCACATAACATTGCACTCTCAAGGTGCATCTATTTTTCCAACAAATGATGTAAGATTATCCTCCTTTATGGTGGTGTACTACCATAGTCATATAAATATATTTTATCCATTCATCTATTGAGATAGGTGGAAGTTCCTTCCAATATTTAACTGCTACGAATTTTGTGGCTACAAGCAGGAGAATCTATTTATTATTGTAATATGGTGGGCTTTTTTTTTATAACAGTTTTGGGAAGATATCTAGAGGACAATAGCTGAGTGAAATGGAATTTCTATTTCTAGTTTGTCAAGGAATCTTCATACTGACATTCATACTGGTTGTACTAGTTTACATTCCCACTAACAATATAGAATGGTGGTTTCTTTTCCCTTGAGACATCAATATTTGCTGTTATTTTTTTTTTCTTAATGACAGTTATTCTTTCTTGAGTAACACTGCATCCCAGTATTGTTTCATTTCATATTTCTTGAGTGGCCAGAGAGGTTGAATAGTTTTTAATGAATCTTTTTCAGAAAAGTGTCTATTCATTTCACTTACCCTTTTTTAACTGTATTTTTTTACAGTTCTTTATATATTCTAAGTGATAATCCTCTGTCCAAGAAGTAGCTGGCAAACTTTGTTCCATTCTATATGTTGTCTTTTCACTATGTTGGTTGTTTCCTTTGCAGTGCAAAAGCTTTTTAATTTAATATGATCACATTTGCTGATTCTTGATGTTATTTCTTGTGCTTTGAGCCTCTGTTCAGAAGGTCCTCTCCTATGTCTTTAAGAGATTTACCTATTGTATCTTTCAGCAGATTCTTTCTGAAAACAAAATGGGTCTAAATGTTCTAATATTATATCTTTGACTCATTTTTTTAGTTTCATACATGATGCTCCATGGTCTAGATTTAATCTTTGGCATGCATAGCTAGTTTTGCAGCACCATTTATTGAAGAGGCTAGCTTTTATCCAGTGTACCTTTTTGTTTTCACTGCTTCGTCAGAGATCAGAGGGCCAGGCATGTAGTTCAATGGCACAGGGCCTGTGAGTTTGATCCCTGGTACCAAAAAAGAAAAAAGAAGGATCAGATAGCTGAGTGGACCTTGGGTTTTTTCTGCTTATTCTCCTCTGTTCCACTGATTTATATATCTGTCTTGTGTAGGTACCACACTCCTTTGTTTACTTGTTTGATTTTAGAGACAGGGTTTTGACAAAATTCAGGCTGGCCTTGAACTCAAGGTGATCCTTGGCTGCCCAACTGCTGGAATTACAAGTATGCATCACCACACCCAGCAAGTGCCCTACTCTCTTTATCACTGTAGTCTTGTAATATAATTTGAACTTTGAGATCGTGATGTCTTCTGCTTTGCTTTTGTTACACAAGATGCCATTTTTTATTTTAAGTCTATTCTGGTTCCATATGAATTTTTGAATTGTGCTCTCTAGATTTGTGAGGAATACTGTTGGTATTTTGATTAGGATAGCTTTAAATCAATATATTAGTTTTGAAAGCATGGCCATTTGAAGACAATAGACAACATACAGCAACTTTTAGAGAGCTGAAAGGGTACTTGGGTCACATTTTTGACACTGAGGCAACAACAAACTATTCCTTTGTGACTTGTAAGACCCCCTCGTTGTAAAAGAGAAGGAAGAAGGAAGAAAGGCAGGAAGGAAAGAAGGAAAAGCAATTGAATATTAATTTATGGAGTCACAAATAGCAAAGCAAAGCAAATCCAATCCAGGAAATGAAAGGAGGATATAAAAGTTAAGAAAATTTTAGTAAATTAGGAAATAGAAATATTAATAAAATACATACACATGTTTAAATCTGGGTCCTTCTCCATATAAGATATTCTCCTTATCTTAAGCATTTTAAAAATATTTTCATGATTTGTCTTATATTCTTACCTTTCTTCATCACCTTGATAAGAAGGTATGTATTGGTTCCAGAATAAAATCCCACATGAAATATGTCTGCAGTGGCACAAAACTACTAATATAGAAATTGATATTAAAAAGTGAGCTCTAATATAATACAAAACTAAATAACCAAATAAAACTATATAAAATAACTCATGTCGCAGTAGCTTGGGGTCAGGAAGTAATTAAAAAGTAAAAATTTTGTAGACTAGAAAAATGATAATGGACACCATTAGACAGTGAATGATTTAGCTATCTACCACCTGCAATATTCCAGAAATGGATAACATATCTAATCTGTGGCTCCGGGAAAAGATTTTTAACTAAGAAACTAAAAGAATTATTTGTATTGGTTACAGTTGTTATTTCCACATAAGAGTGGAGTTCGAGGCAGATTTGTCTGTTTGAAATATAGCTTAAAAATAAAAATAGATGTCATAGAAATTCCAGGACTTGCAGTATTTAGAAGTATAACTCCCTTTAATTAGTCAAATGAGGCAGGGCATAAAATTTTAAAATAACTTCAATAGGTAAAGTAAAGTCATGCTCAACACACATTTTGTTTTAACCTCAAATTTAATTTACTAATTTTTCATTAAGTTCTTCATTTGGACAGCATTTATCCAGAAAAAAAGACCAAAGGCAGTGGTCTCACAAATATCAAATAAATTCAAGCTACCTATAATTAAATCTAAGAAAGTACATGTTTTAAAAATTATAAGTAGGGATATTATTATATAGAGTTTATTGGAAGAAAATGAATGTTTAATGTTTTGAGAAATATTTCTAGAAATATCATCAGATTAGTTAAAGATACTGAATTATTTTAGGCACAAAGATTTTCATTTCAGAGGTAGCCAAAATGATAATGAAAAACTAGACAGTCATTAAAGAGTGGGGACCCAGAAGCTAGGAAGAACAAATGACAAAGATGCTAATTTCAGGAAGTAGAACCATGACCTTTAAGTCACATTTCATCAATCAACATAAAAAACACAACAAAGCTAGCTCAGTGGGGCTTTGGTATGTTATAGGCCACTGTCAACTTAGAATATTAGTGTTTATCATAGATCTTTTCCTCTTGTTCTACTTTTTTACATTGGGTTTGTGTTGTTTTAGAGGGAAAAGGGCTGAGGAATAGATAACTTGCTTCTTTATCTCCATGTCACTAGATGAAGAAAAAACACCATAACTGAGCCTGACCTACTTCAGACCACAGAAAGTGGCTGATGGGACACATCTCAATAGAAAATCTGCTTATAATTACTGTGTATGATATGGCTTCTTGCTCTTTCCCTTCTGCTAAGAGCAAAGGTGGATACTGAATACAGTTTATTCTTTCAGGCAAAGTTCTAGAACAAGGCACATTAAGCAAAATTAAGCACAATCAAGAAGACAAATGAGAAAAACACTTCCACAGTTGTGGGAGTGTAATGCGAACAAGCAATGGAGATACCTTAGGGGGCTATTTAGGCAGCAAATCTCCCTGATGCAAGCTGTTATGGGCTGACACAAAATTCAATGATTAGATATGAGGATTGGTGCTCTTACATGAAAAGATTCAAGAGTTCACTACTCTTTCCTCTGCTGTGTGAAGATATAGCAAAAAGTTGACCAACTTCAGTCCAGGAAGCAGCCCTCCCCAGAGACAAAATTTGTTACCACTGTACTCTTAAACTTTCAGCCTTCATAACTTGTGAAAAATAAATGTTTACTGTTTAAGACACCCAGCCTATGGTAACTTGTTACAGCAGCAAGAATTCACTAAAACACAAGCTTAGTGGATAAATTATTTTTAATATATCACACAGTAATATGAACAACTCTGTTTAAATTTGTTTGAAATAAAAAACTTATGGAAAAATAATGTTGCAAAGTTACTAAAGAGCAAAAGGAAATCTAAACAGGCAGATTTAAAAAAAAAAAAAGTTCTTTGAAAACAAATGCAAAAGAATTATCTTCCCGAACTATCAGGCCCAGATAGTTTTCCAAATTGATTTATTTCAGTCTTGCTAGAAATATCTTTTCTACAGAAAGATAGACAAATACTACTCAACAATTTAGTAAAATGTAAGGTGATCCTAATTTACTTGGTAAAATCAACATACCATAATAAAGATAATTTAAAAACTTACCTAAAACAAGAAGCGGAAGAGAAGAGAGGCAGGAGAAAGAAGACAACTCATGAAAGAAATGCCTCAGTTATGGGTAAGGATACTCTGTACTGGACTGGTTATTTTCAGTTTACTTCCAGTGCAATGGGCACACCACACTCAAGAGTCACCTCCCTCCAAGGCTTTCCTCATTCACAGGAATGTGCATGTGCTTTTGAAGACGGCAGGAAAATGGAAGTCACTGTTCTCAGGTGGGCTCACATAAGCATGAAATGGCCCCTTGGATTTACCTGTGAGCTGAAGAAATGTCTCCTGCGACATTCCTTGACTCTTAAATTCCAAGCCATTGATTCTCTAGTACACGTAGCATTCCAGATCTGGATTTTGCTACTTCAATTCCTTCCATGTGACTTACTTGCTTATACTGAATATCTTATTCCTGTAACATTTATAGTAACTGCTCCCCTGACTAAACCAAGAGTAAATACACATATTCATAACAGGATGGCCTAAGGCAGACATAACTTAGGCAAGGGTATCTGAAAGTGATTCCAGATTAGGCTCACATTTAAAGGCATTAATGATCCCCTGCCAGTGATAAATGAGATTCTGATAAACTCCTCTGTTACTATGAAAGAGACTAAGGAATAATGGCAAAATTGAGAATGAGAAATAGCATCAGTGAAGTAGGGTTTGGGATACTAAATTAAGCATTTTAAATATGTAAACCTCAAATGTAGATATTTGATTAAAGTTTAATTTTTCTGTCCCTACTTGGATACTCATGAATGCTATAGCTCTTTTATTCATATAAAAAACTCTACAGGTAACTCTCATTCTCTCTCTCTCTCTCTTCCTCTCTCTCTCCATTTTGTTTTATTTTTAAAACAAGTTCTTGCTATGTAGTTCATGCTGGCCTGAACTTAATACGTAGCTCAGGCTGGCGATTATAGGCATTATGCTGTCATTCTCAACATGATATTGGGATTTTGTTTTTACTCTTTTTGTTTTTCTTCTTCTTGTTCTTCTCCTCCTTCTTCCTTTTCTTTTTTGAGAGAGACAGTCCTGCTGTGTATTTCAGGTTGGTGGTACTGGCCAGCGATGAACTGGCAGGTATCCCCACGCTTCAGCCTCCTGAATGCTGACATTACGAGTATGTGTCATCACAACAGGCTAATGCTCATTCTCATACAGTGAATAACTTTTTAGTTCCTCATACAACTTTTTTCTTTAAGATCTGTCTGACCAGTTTTTAAATTTTTATTGGTACATATTTGCAGCACATAATGAATATATTCATGCTGGAGATGGTGCATGTTCATATTTCTTAATTCTTTCTTCCATCCCCTTCCTTTATCTCTTGAGCCTCTTCATATATGGACTTTACCAAAACATGCATACATCAGGAAAAGAAAAACCTTTTCTAACTATTTGAATAATACATTTATTAAGACAACATAAGATTAATGCAAGTCACTTTTGGGCTGTACAATTACAATAGGTGCTCAAAGTGGTGACCTTTAGGCTCCAAATGTTTATTAATATGGCAAATTGCTGCTTGCATAACATTGGTCAAAGTGCCCATTGAGATTGTGCACATGCATTTTTGAATTCTTCTCTAAGAACCAGCAGTGTAGTGAGTTTTTTCTAATACAACAACCACTAGGATCCCCCACATAAGAGTAACAAAAGTTGTTGAAAAATCATCATACTACTTTTCTTTTCCTGAAGTGTGTATATATTTTTTTGGTGGACTTCGTATATATGAAGGCATTAATGATTCCACTCAGAATGGTAATCAGATTCTGATAATCTCCTCAATATTGAAAAACTAAAGAACAGTGGGAAAACTATATGCATATATTTATGTATATAAATGTATATGCCCTCTCTATATATTAATATACATGATTATATGGCATGAAAAACATGTTCCTCCTAGGAACTGGGTACATGGACATAATAATTCACAATTTGCCCTTTTTTTCTTATTTTCCTCCACTGCCTCCCTCCTCCCTTTATCATTTGGTCCCCTTCCCGTATGCTAAAGATCCATCTTATTATTTTTTATTGTCTAGGTTCTACTTTGCACTTCATTTATATCTTAGGTTTCTCATATAAGAGAAACCATGCAGTATTTAAGCTTTTGTGTCTGATTTACTTAACATTATGGTTTCAAGGTGCATCCATTTTCCTACAAGTAATTTGAGTTTATCTTTCTTTATGCCACTGTGCACAGATACCATATTTTCTTTATCCATTCATCCAATGATGGATATAAAGACTCCTTCCAAGATGTATCTATTATGAATTGTGCTGCTATAAGAATGAGTAGGCATGTTATCTACGTATTATGAAGTTTTTAACTGTTTTGGGAAGATACCTAGAAGGAAAATAGAGGATAGACTGGAATTTCTATTTTTAGTTTTTTGAGGAATCTCCATACTGATTTCCATGGCAGTTATACCAGTTAATGTTCTTGTTAACAATGTAGAATGGTTCACTTTCCCTGAAGGCTTTTCAGCATGTTATTATTTGATTTCTTGAAGAGAGCCATTCTTTCCAGAGTGAAAGAATCTCAGTGTTATTTGTTTTAATTTCTTGAATGGCTAGTGATTTTGAACATTTTTTCATGTACTTATTGGCCATTGTGCTTCTGAGAAGCATCTACTCATTCCAGATTCCCATGTTTTAACTGAATCTTTATACTTGAAGTGCCTAATATTCTTGAGTTATTTATATTCTACATACTAGGTATTACTGAAGAGTAACTGGGAAAGTATTTTTCCACACTATAGATTGTCTCTTCACTGTTTTTTTTTTTTTGTTTTTTTTTTTGCTGTGGAGATTTTCAATTTGATGTGATCCTATTTGTTGATTCTTGTTATTTTTTTGTGTAAATGGGGTTTTATTCAGAAAGTCTTTGCCTTTTCCTATGTCTTCAAAGTTTTACCCATTTTGTCTTCAAGCAGATAAGTATTTGTTTTAATATTTAATTCTTTGATCCACTATGATTTTAGTTTCATGTATGGTAAGAGATATGGATCTAATTTCAATCTTCAGCATGCAGACAGTTTTCCAAGCACTGCTTGCTAAAGAAGTTATCTTTCCTCCAGTGAAAATATTCAGCTGCCTTCTCAATGGTAAGTTAGTTCAGTGTGACCTGAAGTTTTTTTTTTTTTTGGCTTTTTCTTTTTAATTTATCCACAAGTCTGTTTTTATGCCAATACCATGATTTTCCTTTTTACCAGTGTAGTTTTGTGGTATAACTTGAAGTCAGGAATGATGTCTCTTGCCTTACACTTGTTATTTAGAATTGTTCTTGCAATTCTAGATCTTTTCTGGTTTTATATGAATTTTAGGATTATTTTCTCTAGTTCTGTGAGGAATCCTATTGGTATACTGAGATTGCATTAAATCAAAATGACATTATATTAAAACTATTAGGCTTTTATCATTGAAACACATTTAAATTTCCATTTTATTATAAAATAATTTTAGTAAGTTACCTTTATCTAACTACAAGATACTGAATGACATAAAGAAATTTACTGTCTTTCATAGAATGCTATTTAAGTAGAATGTATTCATTTGTAGATATATAGATTATTATTGTCTAAGCTTTATTCTCTAGAGTGATACTGCCTGGTCTATATACTGCTGAGGTACCTCTAACTGTTATAAAACAGTTATGTATTAATCAGATAAACATAAGCATGAAGAATTTACATCTCCTGTCTGGCTGTCTCATGTTGGATTAGTATGCGCATCTCATCAGACATAGTTGCAACACAAACAAGGAAAAATCAGACGCTTAAGCCTAAAAATGTTTACCACAGTGAACAACTTTAACCTGGCGGTCATCAGTGTGATAAAAGGTTTGTTCAGTTTTATAACTTTGAAGGCTAAAACACTTGGGAAACAAAGATATTTAACAAACCATGAAGTTAGCAATATATGTATCATAGCTACATAGAAATTAAACACTCAGTTTTCACTTTTAGGGCAAATTGTAGACCCCTAAAAGAGGATGTAACTGTATCAACAACAGTTAAACACATCTTTACAGCACTCGTAAATATAGAAAACAGTGTTTATGATTACAAATAGACTACTACTAAAAATAAAAGTGTTTCACTTACACAATAACAAAATGCTTATTTAATCAAAGCCAATAGATGTACATCAAGTTTTAAATAACAGTAAGATGGATGTGGTGGTACACAGTTATAATCCTGGCACTTGAGAGGGTAAGGCAGTGGGATCACCAAGAGTTAGAGGCCAGCCTGGGTTACAAAGTGAATTCAAGACCAACCTGAACTACATAGCAACACAGTTTTAAAACAAAGAAATTTTAAATGGCAGGACCACATTTAAAGAGATGTCACATTTTAGTCATTTTGTATGTCTAAGATACAGCTGTATATTGTATAATAGAGAGTGCTTACTAGTTAATTTAGTCCATCTCTAAAAGTTACCAAAGTCCTAACTATTTTCAGCATTGTTGAAAAGTCCAAATTCCCATTCTGCTCTGATATTTAAGGGAAACTCCTAACTATGAGCCACTGCACAAATGAAAGAAAGTTAAACACTTCCAATATTGAACACCACAACATACACATTTCCATTCAAAAAGTTATAAATGGAGGAATTCAAAGGAATGGAACCAAAGTAAGTCTAAAATCTACAGAAAGCTTAAGTCCTATAGTTCCAGGTGCAGCATCCAAGGCAATATGTGGGAAGATATGAACTCCAAAATTGGCTGGTTCTACTTCTATAGCTATTTGGCCATTGTAGCTCCCATGGGTTCTCTTGGACTAGCTCTGAACCCTCCTTGCAATTTTCCTCGGATGATCTGTTTCTGGCTTCTCCAAACTTCTGGGCTCTGCACTGCACATCTGTCTTCACACTCACATCTTCACACACTGCCTGGCCTCACAGGTTGTTTTCAGATCTGGGAGGAAGGCTTTTTGACTCCTTGACTCTTCCATTCTGCATGCACCTAAAATCAGCACCATGTAGATGATGCCACGATTTGCTGCCAGTTGTAACAATATCCAGTTCTCCCTCTCTCTTGGCTGTAGGTGTTAAATCCCTGAATAGCTGAGTACTCTGAATCTAACTCTGAGAAAAATTCTCTAGGCTACCACCATTCTGGAACGTGGTGCTCTGAAGCTTTCTTCTCAAAGCTTCCCTTTCACTTTTGCAATTTTGAGGTTACAAAGGCTGGAGTCCTGCTGCTTCATGTACTGTCTTCAGGCCATCTTTTCTATTGTCTTATTCCTTTTTAGCAATCAAGATCTCCTCTGCTCCATCTTTATTAGAGTTTCCATTCTGGACAAACTCACAACATTTTAAGTCATTCTGTTGGGCTCTTTGCTCTTGATTGTCTGGCTAAAAGCCTTTAAGAGTAGCCATGCCACCACCTCCACATTTGATTGCCTTAAAATTTCTTCCACCAGGTTATTAGTCCACTCTCCTTAATCTTAGTCTTATGAAAAGTCTCTGGACATGTGCAAATGCGGCAAACTTTTTGCCAAGACATAAAACACATCATCTAGAGGTCAACCCCCAATTCAGTCCTTTTTCCCATCAGAAACCACCTGAGCCTGGGCTTTATGAGTCTTCTGAGCTCTGTCTAGACTTTCCCATATAGAAGATCCTAAGGTATTCCATTTCAGCTTTTTCAGCTAGCATCTCCAAACCCACTTCTCTGGTATCAAATTCTGTCCTAATTACTTATCTCTTATTGCTGAGACAAAATAACTGACACTCAAAGCTAAAAGGGGAAAAATTTATTTAGCTCACAGTTTGTGGAGGTCTCAGTCCATAATCAGCTGGCTCCAAGACAGGGCACATGGCAGAGGAACAACAGCTCATGGTTTGCAGAATACAGCAAAAGCATTCAGAGAGACAGAAAGACAGCAAGCCTCTTCCTGTCCCTTACATTGTATGTAGGCTATGGAGCCTAGGGTGAGTGTATCATTCACATCCTTAACCCCAGTTGATTCCAGTGTTGCACTATGAATCAATAATGTACTCTAGATTCAGTTACCTCTGAAAAAGCCCCATCTAAAACTGCATGAGGTTTTAGGAGGACAGCTAGACACAAACCACAACACCATTTGATACCTGCTTAAACAATCTGACCTAAGCAAGTATACTTACAATCTTATTGGTTGACCACAGTTTTGTTCAACCTCATGCCCACCTTATGATTTTCCACTGGATCAATGTAACTGTGTTAGTTACTTTTCTGTCATTGCTCAGACAAAATACCTGACACCTAAAATCAAGAAAGGAAAGGTTTATTTAGCTCACAGTTTGTGGAAGTTTCAGTTTGTAATCAGCTTGCTCTAAGGCAATGTGTCAGGGTGAGGGGCAACAGTTCAAGGCTGCAGAAGGTAGCAGAACAAAAGTAGGGGAGAGAAGCCTCTTTTCCTCCCCTATATTTTAAGTGGGGTATCTACCCTCTGGTGTGTGGAGTACTCACACTCTCTCTATGCCCTCCTCTTGAACAGGATGAGGATGTTTACAAAGTCAGGATACTGGCTCCTGCTTAGTTAAACTTCTAAACTCCTCAAATTGACAAAATGTATCAATCATTCCAGTTACCTAAGTGACTGTAACTTGTAATCTTGTTAGTTGATTGTAACTTAAACTTGCCTCACTTCATATTTTTGCTTTATAAAATTCCCTTGAAAAATGCAGTCCTTAGCAACCCACTTGGGAGCTCTTCTGTCTTTCTTAGAAGCTTTCTTTCCCCAATAAATATATTCTTCTCTTAACCTTCATTGTTCCTAGAATTTATTCTTTGATTTTAGAGAATACCAACTCCTCACATGGAACATCTAACTGGTTGGGAGTTTTTTTCCCCTATGACATCAACTGATTTAAATTAGCCTGCTGTATCTGGGCTAATATCTTGAGTGCTTATTTATGTATAAGCCAATTTAAGTAGAACATATACTGAAAATTGGCATATGGAAGCATATACCCTTAGTCATATATAAATTTTATGCTATCAAACTTTAAAGGCTTTTATACCTAAGTCTTATGTAAGCCTCAAGCCTATCAATCCTCATTCAGTAATGTTTTAAGTAAGTTTGGGTGCTCTGAAATGTTATACACCCAACCAGTTTTCCATAGAGTTCTTAAAAAGAGCCAGAATTTTGCAAGGAAAAAACTAAAAGGAAAAATAAAATTGATGTGAATGAAAAAAATCTTTAATGAAGCAATTGTAGATATTTTAACTGGTTATTAACACAGATGAAACAGGCAGATGGAAAAAGCATATAGGAATACAAAAATATTACTTTTAAATCAGGGTGAACTTTTAGATGTATTTGTCAAGTTGAACTACAATAATTCTTTTGTAGTTTTAGGTATTAATTATAAATTGTAGTTTTAGATTTTAACTATAAATATAGTTTAACTATAAACTATAACTCTTCATATAGATCTTCAAATCAGCACTGTCTAGATGAATCATAACAGAGACCTCTTGTAAAATACCAATAAGAATCAGAAGGGCAAAGAAACAAAATAAAATAAAATAAAACCTTTAATACCATGAAAGCAAAGATTGTTTTAAGAAGGCCCTTAGGTTGATGGTTTATCTTAATCTTCAAATAACCCTCACACAGCACAGATTCTCAGGGGAATTCAGTAACAGAGGTACTACAGTTAAATTGTTGTTTTGATAGTTACATTTGTTTGATCACCACTGCTGAGAGCCAAAAGTTGCTTTGATTGCTACAGGTAAGTGTTCCCTCTAATTGGACAGACTGTTGAAGGTACAGTTTTGAAATTTATATTTTTTTTGGCAACCATTTTATTTTTCAGGGTGTGTTCATGTTAGGTGGAAAAAGACGAAGTGACATGGCTTTTATTCTGTATTTTAAAGCACTCTGTTAAATATGCATTCCAAAGGGTGAGGAAAAGACAAAGGTTTGTTGCAGCTCCAATTTGCCCTGCCACAACCTGCCCAGCTACTTGCAGTTTCTTATTTGAAAAAGAAAAGAGAGGAGAGGAGATGTCCCTCCTCATCTGTACTTGTTCTATACCCATTTACCTAAGCTGCCTCTTATGTCTGACCCAGTCCAGTGTCACCAGTGGTAAGCTTGAGGTGCTTGCATGAAGTTGTTAGAATGGATCATCCGCTTATACTGATCTTTGAACTCCCTTTGTCATCCTGGGACCCCTTGGCTCATATTTAGCCTTCAGTGTCTCCCTTTTCCACCTTCAGCATAGCTCTGAGAGTAGAACAGTTCCTGGCCTTGTGACATGTTCTAGAGAGAAACTGTCAAGAGAGAGGCACAGAGGTGGAGACCAGGGGCTATGGCTATCTGCTCCCTTAATGCTTGTTTTGTTTAAAACTGTTATCAAACTCATGAATATCCTTAGAAATGTTTTCTGTTCAATGAAACTATATGTTCTGTAATGGTCCTATCTTAAAGCCAGTCAGTTCTCTCTAAGCAACTGGCATTCCTGAGAAGAGGGGAGAGAAAGGAAATGGAGATATTTCCTAATTTCTGGTCCTATCCTCAGGGCAAAAAGAGAGACCAGTTGGGAATAAAACTTTTTCATTTATTCTTTAAAAGTTTGAAGATTAAACTTGTGTGGTTTTTAAGGCTATGAACCCAGATTAAATCCGAGGCAATAGGACATGTAAGCCAGACCCTGAAGAGTCATAGGGAAGGGAAACTCACCATCCTGGTCACTTGAGATTCCTGGAATCTGGTAGCCATGTAACAGAGATTCACCCTACACAAACTGAACTGCATTATTTCTCAGGGGAGGGGCAATGGAGAAGAGATAGTAGTGCTTGAGTGTCTGACCTAACATTAACTATGCAAGGCACAGGAACTTTATCTATGAGTCTCATTGCTATTTCTGAAAACCTCACCACCCCTAGACTAAATTAACACCAAAAGCTTTTTGAAGATGAATTTCTGGTCCTTAGTATAACATGCCTCTAAAGACAAAAGTTATAACTGATATCCACTATAATAGCCCTGTTTAAGAAGGGAAGCACTGTCAAACAGAAAATTAACCCAATGATCAAGGGAACTGAACCACTTTTTAAAAACTTAGGGTTAGGGTTGCAGAGTGTGTGTGAGAGAAAAACAAACAAAAGACATATTGGAATATTGGGGAGATGGTCAAGATTCCCAGCTGCTTGTATGAGGGGTATGGTGTAGGACAAAATAAGAAACAGAGACAAATTTAGTAATGTAAGATGGGAGGCTGGTAGGTCAGTGCCTCAAGATGGACAAAGTCCCAGATATTCCAATCCGGCCACTATTTGTTGGGTATGTACAATACAATGGATGTATACAAGGATAGGAGGGTCTAGCAGAAGATTCCAGGTCAGCAGAAGATTTAGAAGATTCCAGGTCAGCAGGAGATTTAGAGGTCCATGAAACTGCAGGCAGTGAATAATCAGGGAATGACTCAAGATGGCTGAGATGATCTTATGATAAAAAGGATCTTACTCTGGAGTGTTCTTTTTCATCTTAGTATTCTTTATGGGTGGGAAAAGATGGCCATCCCAAGAATATGTGGGAAGTTTTAAAATGGTGATACTGTAATCCTAAGCCTTCATTTATCCCTTAGGGAAGTAAGAAAAATTAGCCATTGTGAATTCATGGTTCCCAATATTGAAGGTGCTACTTCTGAGGTGTTTAGGGTTCACAAATATACATGGTTTGGAGATTGTTTTCCTTGGTGACAGAAATCTGTTCTCCCCCATAGTGTCTCAGAATGAGGATTTCTCTTGCAAATCACAGAGAGACACTTGCTTGACACTGGATAGACCACATCCTTATGTGTCTTTCTGGAAGAGCATGATTTTGGAGTTCCTTCTAGTCCAGTGACAGAGGTATGTCATCTAAAAGAAATGCCTGTTTTAAGTACTCTTATGGAAAAGCATTCTTTTTTTTTTTTAAGGGCTCAGGAGTATCTTAGTTACCATTCTAGTTGCTGAGACAAAATTCTGACACCCAGAGTTTAGAGAAGTGAGATTCATTTAGCTCATAGTTTGTAGATGTTTTAGTCCATAGTTAGCTGATTCCAAAGCAGGATGGCATGGCAGAGGGTTATCACAGAGGAGAATCAGTTAAATGCAGAAGGTAGCAAAGCAAGCAAAGGAGAGCAACCACCCAGTTCTTTCTATCCTTATATTTTATCCAGGGTACTTAGAATGGGTAGCACTCACACCCTTAATCCTAACACCATTGATCCTAGCACTGTACCACATATACTCTAGGTTCAGCCACCTCACCTATGACTGCATCTCACAGGACATATAAATACAAACCCTAACAGGGAGCTGTTGGGAGCCATTGAACACATGTGCAGGCTGCAGCATGGCCTGGGTGTGGCCAACCAGAGAACAAAGGGATGCCCCAAAGGGCAGGATAAGGCCACCGCTGAGGACACCTGGCTCCAACCCCAATTAACAAGATAGAGCTGCAGACATTTCACTCCTTTAGTGAAAAGTCAATCCTAGAGACTTTCTCCTAAGATAGTTCTTCTAAATTAACATGAGATACTTCACCTAAATGCACATAAATTAGCTCTTCTAAATTAGCATCCTCTATTACTTGGAAAAGTCCTTGAACCACTTCCAAGGTCCTGCTCAGTTTCCTGCGTTTTCCACTCTAATTCCTTCTTTGTTTGAAAGCTAAATAACTACAGGCCACCCAGAGACATTCCTTGTCTCAGCCCCCAGAGTCTTGAAGGGGTTTTGATTCTCCTGGAGCCCTAAAATCATACCACTTGTCTCCTTTATTTAAGCCTTCACCATACACTTGTTTGGGAGATTGGGGATTTTGGCCAGGTCCCAGATAGGGAGCCTCCAATTAGAAAGGAAAATGAGTCTCAGATTTGCAAAAAGAAGCATACGATTGCTTCTTGATATTCATAACAGCCATTCTTACAGGGGTGAACTGCCAAAACCTATCCCATAACCTTCAATGTAATCCTTGGATGTACTGAATAGTGTAGGCAGAAGCTGAAAACCAAAAATCCATCCCAAAGAGCCATTCATAAAAAGAGGTCAAGTCACCTTGTAACTGCCAAACAAGTGAAGATTAGAATATGAGGGCCAATTTACAAAATAGATGTTCCATTTTTTATATATATATATATATATATATATATATATATATATATATATATATATATATATATTCATCGCAATATTGTTGCAGGGAGCTGAGCTAGTTAGAAATATTATAGGCAGTCATATAGGGCTAGGGCCTCAAAGAAGCTGGCATAGAGGACCGCATGTCTGGTGACCTTGGAGGAGACACCACACACTTCTTGCGGAGTCACCATCCTGATCCCCTATAAGTAGAGTCACTGATCCATAAAGAAGGTTCACTTGCTACATGACTTGCTTCCTCATTTGTCCCAGATTTGGTCAATTTTAGCTGAACAATTAAACTTACTGGTGGACCACCTCATGCCTGTCTACCTCATGAGTTCCTAGTTTTCTCCAACTTTAGATGCACCTCACCTCATGGTTTTACTGTATAAAAAATCTCCAGAAAAGACAGAATCTTTGGCAACCCACTCAGGACCCCCGTCTCTCTCAGACAGAAGCTTTCTTTCTCTCAATTAATATTTCTGCTCTTAATGTCTGTTGTTCCTAAAATTCATTGTTCAACATGAACTCGTACTGGATATATAGTAGGTCGGGAGTTTTGTTCCCCTATTTCAATATTATGATGCTTTCAACTTAAACATATTATCATTTTGACAAAAAAACAAGGGGCAAACAACCCACAAAAACAGAAATGACAATTTTCTGTTACCTGAACAAGTCACAATCCAGAATCCAAAGTATTTCAGGAGTGTCATGATACAAAATCAAACTCCTACCTCCTTCTAGTGCTCCTGATGCATTTTATAAGTTAAAATATAATAGTACTTGCTCAAACACAAAAGCTAGAGAAAGACAATATATAAACTTGGCCTTGAGAGAGTCAGTACAGAAGATGACAATGTACCAAAACTGTGGCTGGGGATGCATCCAAAAAAGGCAAGGCCTTGAGGGTAAAGTGACAATAGCCAGATTTGTACTTTCCTAAGGAATGAATGGAAGTTAGAGATTATACTGTAATTTGTACCTTTCTGGGGGATTTACTATAGAAAGACCATTATCTCACTCGTGGTAAACCATCTTCTTTCATCACTAAGATTAAAAGACTGAGACTAAGACTATAGATTTTCAAATTCCACAGATTTCCACCTGGCAAAACAAGCAAAAGTTCCATATTTCCCAAATGTGTAAGTACTGCACTCCCTTTTGAGTGCATCCTAAATCATTCTCAATAAATCTTTCCCACTCTTACCCTCCCCTGTTCCTTGGAATTCATACTTCAGTCTCAGGGAAAATGAACTTGAGGCATCTGATGTCTAGCAGGTTGGGAATTATATCTCTCCTATATCAAAATGATGAAGACAAAGCTGAAATGAACAACATTTTAAACAACACACATGTACAAATACAATCTAAGATTTAAAATTTGAAAGAAAACAGCTTAAAAACTAATGTATTGAAACATTCTTCAAAAATAGATTTTTTAAAATGATGTGCCAAAATGCACTTATTTACTTAATAAATAATTAAACAGATTAATAGGAAATAAATTGAGTTAATTGTCTGACATCTCCACTCAGTTAAGTAATAATCAATTTCTACTTTGTTGTTTTGGACAACTGGATTCATAAACTCAGGTTCAACTGCTCACCTGCTGACCAAATCAAAGTGTTATTAACCACTTAGATGTATATGCTTAAGTTTATTTGTTTGCTACTGACCAAATCAAAGGACATAAATTTAGGTAAAATGGAAAAAGGATTTATTCAAAACTATCTCTCAAGCGGTAGAGGGGTTCATTTGCCTCAAACTACCATGTCACTCTGTACAGGTCAGGGGGTCTTTTTTAACAGTGAACAGTGTGGGAGAGACCAGAGTACAAAGAAGTGACATTTTCTGCTCTGTTTGAACCCAGACCTCTTGCTTCCTTACCTGAGGGAAGTAAACTGGGCTGGACCTCCAGGGGTCAGGATCTGCATATTTGGCTCATTCCTCTGGGCAGAGGAGAAAAGAGGCAACCCTTTAGGCCCTAGGCCTGAGGAAGTCTGGAAGCTACCTGAGTCCGGCGGGAAAAATCTAACTTTTACAGCTCCATTTTACATTCTGTGCTTCCTCCTCCTCTTACATGAGTACTATGTGGTCACTTTCACACAACATAACAGAGAAAGCATGCAATAATTGCTAGTCACGAAGATATCAGCAAATTGGATTTTAAATCTTCAAAGATTGTCTATTGTTAAAGTTGAAAAAAACCCACCAACCAAAAAAAAAAAAAAAGAAAAAGAAAAAAAGAAAAGACAAAAACCACCACCACCACCACCAAAACCCCCTCAAAAACCACAAAACAAATCCTGAAAACCCAAATAGATTCATTTTACCTGTGATCACGACTGAAGTTCTCAGACTGTTTTGGAAGAGGGGTATCTTTCCATTCCCCTTTGACTGTTTTCAGAGGTGTCTTGTGAAAGAGTTTTGCCTTAGAATAAATTACAGGACATTATGGCTGTGGTTCAACATGGTGGAAGGCCAAATCGGGAATGCTTATCCTGACAGCCACTTCCTCCTTCTTTCCCGATTACAACTTCCTCCTCCCTTTCCCCATGCACACAAAGAAAATTCCAATCGGCTCCTTGCACTTCACCAATGCCTGCCCCAAGCACCACATCTGGTCAAAGGTCACATATATCCCACACCCCCTTATCCGGTCAGGGGAGAAAGCCAAACCCTTGCTGGTTGTAGGCTCCTCTCCACTTCTTTTATATAAAGAGACCACTTCTACTTTTTCTTATATTCTGCTTCTCTATTGCGCCAGAAATCTTATACCTTGCCTTTGTGTCGACTCTATTCATCCTTGCTGTTAAAGTTATATATGGGAATGAAACTCATGACCTACTATATGTCCAGAATGAGTTGGTATTCTCTAAAATTGACAACGAATTTTAGGAACAACAGAGGTTAAGAGTAGGAATATTTATTGAGAGAAAGGAAGATTCTGTCTGAGAGAGAGAGAGAGAGAGAGAGAGAGAGAGAGAGAGAGAGAGAGAGAGAGATTCCAAGAGGGTTGCCAAAGATTCTGTATTTCCTTGGAATTTTTATAGAGTGAAACCATAAGGTTGGGCAGGTCTAAAATTGGGGAATACTGGGAACTCACAAGGCAGATAAGCATGAGGCGGGACAGAGCTATGGTCAACCAATAAGATTAATAGCTCAGGTAAAATTGATAAAATTGGGAACAAATGGGGAAGCGAGTCACATAGAAGGTGGGCATTCTTAGAAAGCAGTGACTCTTCCCCAGGGACCTGAATGGTGACTCCAGACTTCTCAAAGTGATCCAGATTTAATCCCTAAGGATTATACCTAAGGGTGTGGTTGCATTTGTTTTGCCTTCTGTTTTTGAGATCTGGCCCACAGCAAGAGGTATGTGTCTCCTCCAAGGTCATCAGACATCTGGTCCTCTGACATCTGGTCTTCTGTGCTGGCTTCTTCGAGGGCCTAAGCCTGTCTGATGGCCTATAATATTTCTAACTAGCACAGCTGCATGTAATATTAGTACTGTAAGTTATTAAAAGTTTAAACACATTATTTTCTTTTTTCATTAAATTTATTGGTAAAACTTAGATGTACATAATGATCACATCCATCACAGGGAATCATATATCTCAATTCCTCTTTCTCCCATTCCCTTCCCTCCCTTCAATCCCTCGACCTCACTCTTTTTTTAATGATTTCTTCCTGTTTCACAGTATCTATTACACATTTTAGTTCTTACACTTTCAGTGTGTCATAAACCAGAGAGACATTGCACATGTATCTGATTGATTTCACTTAAGAGTATACATTTATAGTTAAAAGGATGGACCTTAACACCTTACAACACATTACTGAAAAACTTGAAGTCTGAGAGTAGTAAAACTGAGTTTAATTCTTTATTTCATCATTCAACTATTTGACTTTTTTCATTTTTTTTCTGAGTATTTCTTTCCTCTAATCTCTATATTAGGAACAATCATCTCATTAATTAGTTGAGATTAATAAAATATGATAGTGCCTCAGATACTTAATGGGAAGCTGAGTACAGCAACTGCTTTCTCCTACTTCTCATGGGCGTCAAGTATCAATCTTTATTGAGAACATTAATACAAATATTTTTTTACTTGAGACAGATGTCAACCACCAATGAATAAGTGAAAGAAGGAAATACTTTCAATACTTCTTGGCACTACTGTAACCCTTTCCGTCAAGCATACAGATACCCTTGTCTCTCCTCTGGGAAACCTTGTTATGGAATGATTGTACTATTTTCTTGAATTCTTCTGAGGTGTTATTGGCATATTTTGCTGCATTTCAGTTTCCATCTATAAAACAATGCTCTATAGTGACATAAACATCTGCTCCTCATCAGTAAATGAAGTAAAAACTGAATTATGTAAGATGTTCTGTACAAGGTTTATTGTAACCTTTTAATTTTTCTTGTGGTGCACCAACCAAGGAGCATTCATTTACCAGTGGCAGGAAAGCAGCAGCCAGGGGATCAGCTCTAATTTAATTTTTCTTTTAAGTTTTTAAAGGTGGAATTTGAAGAGAGGCTGAGAAAGAGCTTTCTTGGCTGCTTTAAAGGGATTAGTAGTAATGTTCTGACTTGAAATTTAGGTCTCATGATTTCTTTCTAAGCGATTTTTCTGCTGCACACACACAAAAAATTGGTCTGCAGTGGTCATATTATTTAATTCAATCTTGATTGGATGCAAATGGCTAAACTCTAAGAGATTGCTGGAAGGTGTAAGTTCCCAAAGGTAATTTTTTAATGATAATATTAATCATCTGGAATTTTAAACACTCTGTCAAGTAAATGAACCTTTCTTCTGTAATGTTGGGTTTTTTTCCCCCATTTCTTCCAATTTTGTAAAGTTTCAACCACCATAAATATAAATGAGGCTAGGCTTTGTGTTGAACAATGTATACTTAAGAGTTTCCCATGTGGTTTAATTATGAGCATGACTTAATTATCCCAAGAACTAAGTCTCCTGGAAAAGCCTGGGACGCTGAGGCACTGACAATGTGTGAGGACCAGCTACCTAAAGCAGCCTTTCAGGACCTACTAGCATCACTCCCTGAGTTCCATCAGGCCACTCCTTGATGGGAAAGCAAATGACTAGGGTGTTTTGTTTGTTTCTTTTTTTAAATGGCTGGCCCGGAAGGGCTCATTCACTTCTAGTCCCTTAAACTCTAGCCTAGTACCCAGAAGCTGCTTTCCTACTCCTGTTATCCTTACTGAGACAAAGGCAAGAGCCCGGCAACTGGTGCCCACCTTTTGGATGAGTGCTTGAGGGATGGCAGGATGGCAGAGAGTTGGGAGAGGCTGTTTTGTTTTGCTTTGGATCGAGCTTCCCCGGGTCCACCCCACATCGAGAGGGCCCAGCCTTAAAGCTCTGGAAGGATGCAGCGGGCAGCCGCAGTGGCCTCTGCGTCAAAGGGTGGCGGGGAGGGGTGGTGGGGAGGCGCGGCGCCCCGCAGCCGCCCCACTCGCTGGCTCCTCGCTCCCTCCCGCAGCCTCGGGCGGCCGCAGCGCGGGCAGGAGGGGCACGTGGCGCCTCCGTCACACCCCGCTCATCCCTACTCGCACACACGCAGGCAGGCGCACACCGAGCCGCGCGCGCACCCCGAGCTGCTGCCTTGGCAGACACAGGCGCTCTGAGTCTCTCCGTGCCAGCCCGCCGGGCAGCGACCCTTCGTCCCAGCCCCGAACCTCCCTTGACTTCTCCCCATCGGGTCCTCTGCGGGCTCGGTCACCGCCACCTGCATCCAATCTTTTGGCGTTTGCCGCTGACCCGGACCTGGGGCCAGGACGCCGTGAGAGGAGCTTTGTGGAGCCGCTGACGGTAAGGGCGCTCCCGGGCTAAGGACGCGGCCGGTTGGGTCGGAGTTGGCCTCTCGCCCCCCGGGAGTACGGGCGCCAGGAGCCGGCCCAGCAGATGATGGATCTGGGGAGGATTCGGGCTGCGTCCGAGGTGGAGGAGGGCGCGCGGCTCTGGAGCCCTGGGAGGCGAGACGGGCTCAGCGGGGGCCCCCTCTGAGGTCTGTCACCTGCACCCCTGTAAAAGAGGCGCGAGGTGGGGGTGGCGAAGGACACCAAAAGCACAGGGTGGAAACGTGTCGCCATCCTTCCTTCCAGCCTTCTTCCCAGGGGTGGAAATTGCCCACGGCATCCCTGGGGACCTGGGGCTTTCCGAGTGGACTCGGGGTGGAGGTTGGGGTCTGCGGGTCGGGAGAAAGTTGGGAGGCTCTGGGAGGGAGGACGGCCACGTCCACCCAGGTGAGGTGGAGGCAGAGCGCGCGCGGGTGGGCGCCGGGGCGGGGAGAGCGGCAGCCTGGCTTCTCATTCGCTCGTGCTTCCTTTGCAACTGCAGAAGGCGACTGTCGAGGCACAGCGTTTTCACGTGACCTCGACTCCCCTCGCTGGAGGATGCAGGCGTCCCGTGATAAACGGTCCCCAGAGCCAGTCCTGCGCCGCGCCCCGCTCACGAGGCCGCGGGGCGCGCGGGCTGCGTTTCTGCGCATCCTGGACTTGGACCGCGCTAAGCCAAATCTTTTCTAACTTTTGTTCACCTGGCTGGCCAGTGCGTGGTTGGGCCAGCAGACGATCGTGAATATAGTACAGTAGAGAGGATGCCTTTCACTTAGCTTACCCACAACCTTAAAAATACGAAGGAGTCCAAAGCGACCACAGACGTGGCGCGCCCGGGCGCAGAGACCCAGGCATCCGCAATCCTTTCTCGGCAGCGAAGCAGCGTTTGAGGGGCGCACAGACCGAGAGAAGCTCGCAGGGTGCGAATTCTCCTGCGTCCCCTCCCTCCGCAGCCCCGCCCTCGCAGGCAGCCGAGGAGTACGACGGGGTGGGGCCTGCACTCCGGCGCGATGACGTCGCAGTGTTTGGGTGCTTATGCAAATGAGGCTGCCGCTGTTTCTATGGTCACGCGGTCTCAAAGGCAAACTCTTGGCTCAACCTGCGTGGGAGCTGATCGCGGGTCTCTATGCGGGAGGTGTTTAAGGAATGGGCCGTTTGGTACGTGCGCTCCACTAGGGCCCCTCCTCTTCCGTTGCAAAAGCAACTTCATACCTGTCCATGCCTGAGTGCTTTTACGGAATGCTGACAACAAAGTGTTTGCGTGAGGAAATTAGCATTCTCCGGCTAACAAGCCTGTCGCACTGCGAGCCCCACCCAGCCTCATTACTACAAGAACTCAGCTGAGATCTGGACCTACTTAACTCTATTGTGCCTACCGTTAGACCTGCCTAGATGCTTCACACGCGGTGGATGGACTGTTTTTTTGAAGAGTGTGTGTGATTCTCCCATATTAAATTCAAAATCAGACAGAATTTATATTATTCCACCAAACTGTCTTTAAAAAGATAGGACTTAACAGAATTTTGAAGGAATTCAATCTGTTTTTTTACTGCTACTTTCCCAGTTGCACATTATAAACATGATATATAAATATATGGCTGTAGTATTTCTGCTTGTTTCCAGGAAACATATACTTGGTTACCCATTGAGCAAGAAATGGTAAATTATTTTTAAATTGAATAATTTAGACACCATAATACAGATGAGATAGACGCCTTATTTTCAATGATGGAAACATTTAAATGATTGAAATATTTAAAATAGACTAGTAAAACTTAAGCTTCATAACTACAATTAATTTGTGCTGAGATCATAGTTCAGATTTTACTGTGTGAGTGTTCAAAATCATGCTTTTCTTTTTATAAGACAAAACTTAAATTTGCATTCCTTTAAACTCTGAGGTAATCAGGCAAATTAAAACATTCACTTGGAAGGGGTGGTGGTAGTACACTAATCTTGGAGGCAGAGGCTGGAGGATCTCTACGAGTTCAAGGCCCACCTGGGCTACATGATGCTTTCAAGGCCAGTCTGTTCTACAAAGCGAGAACCTATCTCAAAAAAATAAAAATAAATAAAGACAGAAAAACTAAAAACAATGTCATTCCCTTACAATGGCAGAAATGAAAGAAAGCTTGATTATCAAAAGATCCATTTTTTCCTTTTATTTATCAATTTAAGTATGAACTTTTTTGAAGGACATGTTTATTATTACACATACATGGACATGATTGGATATATGAATATATTCTTTTCTGAGTGAATGGCATTATTAGCAGAAACCCACAGATGTAGTCCAATGCATGAAAAACATTCACGTTTACATGGCTTGCCTCTTCAGATTTGATCTTACTTTGCTTACAACAGTTCCTTTTGAGGATTTTAATGATTTTCATATAAAATTTGTTTAATGCCACTTTGATCAATAATTATCATCTTTTTCTTTTTGCATAACAAGCCTTAAAAGGTAGACTGAGATACAGAGTAGTTTTCATGTAGGATAAAGCCAGTTTTTAGCCTTGAAAATGATTTTTTTCCTCATGATAAATGCACTAAGGCACAGCATCCTTTTGCATAAGATTAATTTACTGGGCTGGGGATTTAGTTCAGTGGCTTAAGCACTTGCCTGGCAAGCGAGGTTGTGAGTTCGATCCCCAGTACAAAAAAAAAAAGATTAATTTACTGTTATCTTTAAAATGAATGCTCAGCCATGTGTGATGGTGCACACCTGTAATCCTAGCACTCTGGAAGCAGAGGCAGGAAGATCACCTCAAGTTAGAAGCCAGCATTGGTTAAAACTATCCTGAACTACTTAGAGACCCTGTCATAAAAAAAAAAAAAGCTGGGAGCCTTTTTACATATCAGGTTGGCAAAGATAAAAACATTACTGTTTGTACTGGAGGCAGGGGAAACTCACTCTCATCCATTGTTTGTGTTCATGAAAATCAAGGCAATTTTATCAAAACTCATTTGCCAATACTTATCCAAATTATGAAAACATACACCTTGCATAAAAGTTTCTCTTCTAGGAATTTACAAATATAAAAATGCAATGTATACAAATTTATTTTTGGAACATTGTAATAGAAATTATCAGAAATTACATAAATATGGTTTATATCCAAATCAAGGGATACCATAGTTACTTTTAAAAATTTAGCTAATGTATTAAGATAAAAAATATCTGAAGTTTTTTTTAAGGCAAAAAGCCAAGATACAGAATTATGCATTATAGAAATGGGTGTGTGAAAAAATATGTTTGGAATGTATATAAAACAAAATTCAGCGTAATATCTCACATCTGTAATCCTAGCTACTCAGGAGGCTGAGGCAGGAGGATTGAAATTTGAAACCCTGACTGACAACTGAGTGAGAGACATTGTCTCAAAATAAAATTTAAAAAGGTGGCTAGGGATGTAGCTCAGAACTCGTTATGTTCAACTTCCCATTCTGCATAGACACTGAACTCTTGTGGAAACATGGGTTACTCAGAGAGAGTTAGAAATGGTGTTGGATAATGTGGGATGCTGACAGAGAAGACCGGAATCTATTGCTCCTAAAAGGGAAATCCACAATAATTAGACTACTTAATGAAACTTAAAACTCCATATTAATCAGCATTGATTAATTACCTAGTGATATGTTCTACTTTGTGCCTTTTAATACCACGTTATTGTATTACCTGTTCAAAACATAAATTACAATATTCTAAAGTAAAAATAGCAAATAAACAACCTTTCCAGAGAGCATTAAATCATCAGATTAACAAGATCCAAAGTCAGGAGGTTTTTCGGTTCCATAGTTTTGTTGTTGTTTCTGAGCTTACAACAAAGTTTTCTATTTCAGTATTATGTTATAAAATTATATCGTAGCAACAGATTTAATAGTTCACCAAATATAGGCAGTCATATGTTAGTATAAAAAATATAATTTTCTATTTTTTTAGTAAATGAAGTACTTTTTTATCCTTTTTAAATTTTAGTTTAAAATGGTCATAGAATCACGGAATCACATGTGGTTGTTAAGGAATGAAACAGAGTTTTTAAAATGTGTTTTACCAAATTTCATGCATATATAATGTCTTGCAAATTATACTACATTATAATTATTCATAATCAGAATGACAGGAGATTCAGGCATGACAAAGCTGGCTGAGGAAGTAGTAATTGCAAGATCTGGGAACACATGCGCAGAACAGTTCCCAAAGCCTGGCCTGGGGACTTCTGGTTAAGAACTCCAGCAGATTTTCAATAGTATGAGTAGATCGGATGTCAGCTTGAGGAGTAGAATCCTAGCACTGTCTCTTAGGGCCTGGATGTAGACTTTCTCATAGGCTTTCTCTAGATTTGGGCCCCATAAAAGGACACAGACATAGAGAAGAATTTGCTACGGTGTTGCTCAGATAGCACACTCTTCATTCTGCAGGGTGGGTTTGTTTTTTTTTTTTGTACCTGGGATTGAACTCACAACCTCGCTCTTTCCAGGGGAGCGCTTAAGCCACTGAGCTAAACCCCTGGGTCCAGGGTGTTCTTTTATCTTGCTTTTTCCTCTTTACTTAGCCCAGGTTCACTCAACAGAGCCAGTTTCTCCCTTACTCACTTTTACCTTTTCAAATAAGCTTGGCCATTGCTTTTTCCTCCTTTTGCTCCATAAAAGAAGAACCTGGATTCCAACTCCAGGAAGAGAGGTAAGGCGCCCAGAGCCTGGCAGTGTTTATTTGGAGAGCTACGTTTACTAGGAGCTGCCCCACAACATTTTGGAGCCAGCCATGAGAATCAAAAGCCATTAGACTCCAGTAACCAGAATAATGACGCTGACAGATCCTCTTACAGAACAGTTACACCACACAAAGGTTTCCTGTGCTGTGATTACCCAGCAAACATCCCTCACTCCTCACGCAACCTCTCTTTAAGTCCTGGCAGCCTTTAATCTGTTGTCCATGTTTATTGTGAAATTATTTTAAGAATATTATAGAAGTGGAATCATGCAATGCAAAACCTTTATTAGGATAAATCTCTACAGATTCATTCAATTTATTATGCATATTTGTAATTTGTTTCTGTTGCTCATAATATGGATGAATCAGTAAGCATTAACCAACAGAATGCCATGTGGGTATTTCCAGTTAATAACTATTTTGCATAAAGCATTTGTAGGCACTTTTGTACAAGATTGCTTTTTATGAAACACAAATTTTAATTTATCTGAGGTAAATAAAGTTGTACTTACTGGGTGATATAGAAGATGCGTATGTAGTTTTTAAAGAAACTGCCAAGTGATTTTTTTGTACTATTTTTCATTCTTGCTGAAAATGAGTGGGTGGTTGATTTTCTCTGCACCCTTGTCAGAATGTGACTGTCACTATATTTTAGCCATTTTAAAAGATGTAATGACATTTTACAAGTTTTCATTTGCATTTCCCTGATCGATAATAATGTTGAACCTCATTTCATATGTGTGTGTGGGGTGCAGATCTATACATTATGCTGTATTCAGTGAAGTGTCACTTCTTGTCTTCACTCATTTTTCATTTTAATGTTCAATAGTTGTGCTGTTAGAGTTCTTTATGTGTCCCGCATACTAATTCTTTATCAATTATATGGTCTTCAGGTATTTTCTTCCAGTTTTTAGCTGGTTTATTCTTTGTGTTTATAGCTCCTTTCACAGATTAGAAGTTTTTAATTTGTTTATCAATTTTGGCTCTGATGGGCCCTTCTTTTGGTATCATGTCTAAAATCTTTTTGCCTAGCCTTAGCTTTCAAATATTTCCTCTAGTGATTGCTTTCTAAACATTTATGCTTAACATAAAAGTTATGTCATCAATTTTGAGTTAATTTTTCTATATTAGTTTTATTCAATTTTTCTATATTAGTTTTATTTTTGGCTAAAAGAGTCCACTAGTTTCTGGGAACCCTTTGTTTTTCACATTAGCTTTGTACCTTTATCAAAAGTATTTGGGAATATTTATGTGCATCTGTTTCTGGGTAGTCATTTCTATTTCACTGATTTATGTATCTTACTAACAATTCCAAACATTCTTCATTACTATAGTCTTGAAATTGAGTAAAATTATTAATCCTTCTGCATTTTTTTTGCTCCTAAATTGTTGTAACTTTTTGCCTCTTTATATGAATATTTATTTATTTATTGGTACCAGAGATTGAACTTGCTGTTCATATGAATTTTAAAATAATCTGCTCTACGTAGAATTTTTGCTTGGATTTTTGTAAGAGTTCCCTTTATCCCAAATACTGGTTAAGGAAATGTAGACATTTGTAAATATTCCATTTTTCTAATATATGAACTACTTATGTATGTTTAGATCTTTCATTACTCTTAATAACACTTGGCTGTTTTCAGGACAAGTATTACCACATCTCATGTATTTCATTTACATCTTACATTGACATGTATTTTCTTTGTTAGTGACTATAAATACTGTTGAATCTTAAATTTCTATATCCACTTGTTCATTTTCTACAGATAAAAGTACAAATGACCAACTACAGAGGCTTTCTTCCTTTTGAGCTATATACATTGTCTTTCTTTTTTCTTGACTTATTACATTGGTTAAACTTTCTAATACCAGTAAGAGTATAATATTGCATATTGCTCATTCTTGTCTTGTTTCGGATATGGTCAATTACTAAGTCTTCTAGTAAATATGTTAACTGTATATTTATTATAGATGCTATTTGATTTTAGAAAGTTGCTTTTTCTAATATTTTGTAGTTTTTAATCATGAATGAGCTGAATTTTATCAAATTACTTTTCTACATTACTTGGTATGGTCATGTGATTTTTTTCTTTAGCTTGTGACTATAAAGTATTTCATACTTAAACCCCACTTAGTCATGGTGTATAATTCTTTCTGTATATTTCTGAATTCAGTTCTCTAATATTGTACAAAAGAATTTTGTGCTCATATTCATTAGAAGATTGAAATACATTTTTCTTCTTTGATACCATCTTTGGTTTGATGTCTGGATAATACCTGCTTCCTAAAATGACATAGAAAGTGTTCCATTGTTTTCTGTTGTCTGAAGAGTTTAAGTAGAGCTGGTGTTAAGTTTTATTCAAACATTTGTTAATATTTTCTACGGAAACTATCTGGGCCTATGTATTTGTTTTGTGAATGTGTTGGTTACTTTTCTATTGTTGCTGAACAAAATACCCAACACCTAAAATTAAAGAGGGAAAGGTTTATTTAGCTCACAGTTCATGAAGCTTTCAGTCCATACTCAGCTGGCTCAAAGGCAGAGTGGCATCGTGCCAGGGGCAACAGTTTATGGCAGTGGAAGACACCAAAAGCAACAAGAGCAAAAAGGGAGGAGCACAGAGAAAAGACTCTTTCTGTACCATGTATTGTATTTAGGCCATCCACCTTAGGGTGGGTATAGCATTCACATGCATTACTCCAACGTTGGGCCATGAATCAATTACAAATTCTAGAAGCCTACTCCCATGACTGTATTAGGCTTTGGGGGTCATCCAGACACAATCCAGAACAGTGAGATTTTTAAAATTGTGTAGTTACACTTCTTAATAGGTATAGAGATATTAAATGAACTGTTTTACACTGGGTAAATTGTAGTTATCTTTGTTTTGTTTTGTTTAGGAACTGCATCACATCTAGGTTATCAATTTTATGCATGTGGAATTTTTGTTAGTCTTTCCTTAAGATCATTTTGATGTCTGTAGGTTTTGCAATGACAATCCCTGTTTTGTTAATGATATACAAGATTCTTTAAATTTGATGTTGATCATATGGAACTTTATATCAGGCTAAATATGGCTCTGAAAGTTACCACGCATTTTTTGATTAAAAAAAAATCGTTGTGCAGATGTAGAGAAAATTATACCACAAACTTTTCCACATAGGTCTAGCTTCATTGAAACAGTTTCTTGAAGAGTATTTTAAATTTCAGTAACATATTTATACTTTTAGTTGAATTCAATACATGTTTAAGTTATCATTTTTTAAATAAGCAAACATGTCAGATACCTATTGCAACATGATTAACCGTTCTGGCACATTATAACTTTGAATAATTTCAATGATTTCTTATTCTCCATTAGTACATGACTTAGTTGAGCCCAGTTGGTGGTTGATCTGCCCTGATTTGTGGTGGATGACAATTTTTGGGGGATGGAAAGTCGAGTGCCTTTGTTATTATTCCAGAGGGTTTAACTCATATGCTGCGGTAATTGCTGACTAGTTGGAATTGTATTTCTCTCTTTCCCTCTTTGTCCAAGACAGGTAAACTTTTATCGTAAATGTAGACTTCCAAACAACAATGCCTTCTTCAGTCTAGTCTTGAAACTTTTATAGGGTCATTTCTGCTGCCATCTGTTGGCCACAACAAGTTCAATACTATCTCAGACTAAAAAGAAGCATACGTACAGAGTTGGGAGAAATTATTAGTGTTCATTTTTGCAAACAGCCACCACAGAAAATGATTATAAAAGATCTTACCTGATGTTTTATGAAGTGTATGAAACATGTTAAGTACATTCAGTATCATATTTTATAAGACATGGTAATACAATTATATAAATAAGTACAATAAATAATAGTATATGTTATGTTAGTTTGCTAATAGCGCCTAAGGAAATGTCCACTTTCTAATCTCTGTCAATTATAAGTGATACCTAATTTTTTTTGTTTGACTTAACTTTTTTATTATTTTAAAGGTAGTAAAATACAACAGAACAAGACAGAACAAAGCCAATTGAGACAATGCAGTGAAATTGGTACAAAACATCATAGCAGGTTACTGAGATAACAGTAATAGGTACTATAGTATATCTCCTTATCTTCACAGTAGTTGTCCTGTCAATCAGGTATAGCAAAATCATACCAAATACAGAACATAATAGAACTTATCAAAACAGAATATTGAATAGAGCAGTACAACTAATCAGAACAAAGCAAAACAATGATAACAGTATTTGCCTTCAAAGAAGTGGTTGAAGGAAATTTCTCATAGTTGCTATATTGCATATGGTCATCCTCCCAAGAGATGCTCAGTCCTGTGGCTCCCATTTGCTAATGGGCTGGAGGGAAGGGATGTTTGATTCTCAGCCCTCATGCTGGTAAGCTTATGGCTGCTTACCAGAGGCAAGCGGGTTGCTTTGTTTCCCAGCACCTTAAGTTCCAACATGACACAGATCTCGGGAGATGCTGGCTGGTATCTCTCCCTGGGGCGCCCGCTGCTTGCTCAAGCCATGGTTCCTTAGCAGGGAGGCAAGTGGGTTGCTTTCTTTCCCAGGGCCCTAAGTTCCAACATGGAGTGGATCTTGGGAGACACTGGCTGGTTCTCTCCCTGGGGCACCCACCGCTTGCTTGAGCCACAGCTGATTACCAGTGATACCTAATTTTAACAAAGTTCCTTTACAGATAAAATTTTGTGATCAAGAGACTATTCTGGAATATCTCAATGGGCCCTATATATCAATTAGAGTCCATAGAAGAAAAAGACCTAGAAAGGTTACATATGCACAGAAGAGAGTGAGCAACTGACCAAGGAAACAGAAATTAAGTGATGTGATCACAAGCCAAAGCATGGCAGCAGCCACCTGAGTTTAAAATAAGCAGAATTAAAACATCTTTGCTGGAGCCTTTGAAGGAAATGCAGACTTTCTAATATTTTCATTTTGGTTAATTGAAAATGATTTTAGATGTCTCATCTCCAAAGCCATGGAAATATATATTTTTTTGCTTTATCTTTTAAATTTAATTAAAATGTTTCATTAGTTTGTATTTGCCATACATAGTGCTCACCTTCATCCTATGGAATTTGTATCTGCACATATTTTCATTATTGTTTTATTTTGCCATTTTCTCCCCTCCCTACAACCCTTTTTCTTTTCCACATTTGCAGAAGCTTCAGTTCCCTTTTATCCTTCAAGGTTTTTTAAATTGGGAATTGAACTCGGTACCTTGTGCTTGCCAGGTGGGCACTTTCAGTCTGTGTTTTAGTCTCTTTCCTTTCCTTCCTTTCCCCCTCCTTTTGTTCCCCTTCCCATTTAGCATTTTTTCCTACTTCCCTATATCTATCCTCTATTTTGCTCTTTGTTTACCTTCAGGGTTTCTCACATAAGAAAAATAATATGATATTTAAATTTATGTGTCTAGCTGGGTGTGGTGGTGTAGGCCTATAATCCCAGCATTCTGAAGGCTGAAGCAGGAAGATTGCTGTGAGGTTGAGGCCAGTCTGGGTTATGTAGTGATTTCAAGGCCAGCCTTGTACTAAACTACATAGTGAGACCCTGTCACAAAAAATAAAACATAAAAGCAAAAACCAAACCAAATCAAAAAAAAAAAGAAGAACTTGTGTATTATTTATTTCACTTAAAATTATGGTCTCGTGGTGCATCCATTTACCTACAAATGACTCATTTTCATCTTTCTTTATGACGGAGTAGTACTCCATTGTATTAAAAAAACATATTTTAATCTACTCATCTTTTGAGAGACATATGGACAGTTTCCAAGATTTAGCTATTATAAATTGTACTGCTGTAAACACAGGTAACCATATATCACTGTGCCATGTTACTTTTAACACTTTTGGAAAGGTGCTTAGACAGGAGTAACTGTGTCAAATGGATCCTTTAGTTTTCATGGGATTTTTTTTTTTTTTTTAGTTTAATTGTTTAAGGACTCTGTACTCATTTCCATAGCGGTTGTACTGGTTTACACTCACACTGATAATGGAAACAATTTCCATTTTCATCACAGCCTCCCGAGTATTTTTTATTGGTTGATTTCTTGACGATAGCCATTCTTTCCCCTGTGGGGTGGAAAGTCGGTGTTTTAATTTGCATTTCTTGATGACAAGTGATGTTGAACATTTTTCATATTGGTTTGCTGTTTGTTCTTTTGAAATGCCTGTTTGTTTGAGATGTCCATTTTTAGACTGGGTCTTTGTATTTGGAGGTTCTGATTTTTATGGGTTCTTTCTATATTTTAGATATTATTTCTTTTACTGAGGATTAGTTAGTAAATTTTCTCACATTCTGTACATTGTCACCTCACTCCATGGTGGTTTTTTTTTTTTGCTGTGCAAAACTTTTAGATTTAATGTGATATCACTTGCTGATTTTTGGTAATATTTCCTATGTGACGAGGGCTTTGCATGTGAAGTCTTTGCCTAAACCTATGTCTTCAAAAATTATAGCTATTGTCTTCTAGCAGCTTAAATGTTTCTGTTTTTATATTTAGATTTTTAATTCATTTTGATTTGAGTTTAGTGCATGGTTAGACATAAGGATTTTGGTTCAATGTCTGGCATGTAGAAAACCAGATTTTCCAGCACCACTTATTAAAGATTCTGTTTCCTCCAGTGAAGGTGTTTGGCATCTTTGTCAGATAAGGTGGCTGACTGTGTTTGGAGTTGCTTATGCATCTTTTTTTCTGCTCCACTTTTTTTTTGGATCTTTTTTTTTATTATATTACCTTGCTGTTTTATATCATGGTTGCTTGTTAATATAACTTCAGATGGGGATTGTGATGCACCCTGCCTCACTTTTGCTGTTCTGGGTCTCTTCTGGTTGCATATGAATTGTAAGATTGTCCTCTCTAGTTCTGTGAGACATGCTATTGGTATTTTGATCAAGAATTAAATCTGTGTAACAGTTTGGGAACTCTGGCTATTTTCCCTACGTTAGCTCTGTCTATTCAAGAACAAGGGATATCTTCCATTTTCTGATATCCTTTTCAATCTTCTTTCAATTCATTTGTTAGATTGACTTCTATGCATTTCATTTTTCTTGATGCTACTGTGAAAAATGTTTTTCTAATTTCTCTCTGTGAGTTCGTTATCTGTTTACAGGAACGTTATTGATTTTTGAGTGTTGACTTTATATCCTGCTATGCTGCTCAATTTGGTTACTAATTCTAGGAGGCTTTTGGTGGAGTTTTGGGTCTTCTATGTAAGGTACCATGGCATCAGCAAATAGTGATGATTTAAATGTCTTCCTTTCCTATTCATACTGGTTTTATTTCTTTCTCTTGTGTAATTCCCTTGGCTAGTGTTTCAATAACTATTTTGAACAAGAGTGGCGATGTGAGCATACTTGTCTTGACCCTGATTTTACAGTGAAAACTTTCATTCTTTGACCACGTAGTTAGTATATGATGTTGGCTGTTGGTTTGTCATAGATGGCTTTTATCAGCTTGAGATCAAGATCTTTTATTCTTACTTTCTGTATTTGTTTTTTTTTTAATCATGAATGAGTGTTGAACTTTGCCAAATACCTTTTCTGGGTCTACTGAGATTATCACATGGTTTTTGTCCTGGGTCTCTTACTGTGGTATGTTACATTTATTGATTTGCATATGTTGAACCATGCTGTATCCTTGAGATGAATTCTACTTGTTCATGGGATATAGTCTTTTTGATGAATTGCTGTATTCTGTTTGCCAATATCTTATTAAGGACTTTTACTTTTGATTCTGTGTTCGTTAGGGAGATGGACCTATAATTCTCTCTTTTGGTTGGATGCTTTCGTGGTTTAGAAACAGAGTATTGCTTGCTTTCAGGAATGACTTTGGGAATATTGTTTCCCTTTCAGTTGCATTAGAGAGTAGTGTCAGATCTTGTTCAAAATTCTTGCAGTGTTCAGCAGTGAATTCATCAGGGCCTGGGCTTTTATTTTTTGGCAATCTTATTTTTTTAATTACAACTTCAATTTCATTGACTGATATTGGGTTATTTAAGAATTTTTATATCTTGTTGATGCAGCTTTGGCAATTTGTATCTGTCTAGGAATCTGTTCATTTCTTTTGTGTTTTCCATCTTATTAGAATACAAGTTCTCACAGTAGGTATTAATGATCTTGATTTCTGCAGGATCCATTGTGATTTCACACTCTTTGTTCCTAATTGCAAGAATTCAGGTCTTTTTCCTTTTTTTCTTGCTTTTGTTAAAGCTAAGGGTTTGTATATTTCATTTAGTTATTCAAAGAACCAATTATTTAATTCATTGATTCTTTGTATTTTTTTCTTAGTCTCAGTTGCATTAATTTCTGCTCTGGTTTTTAAAACTTCCTCCCCCATAGGAGCTTTGAGTTTAACTTGTTCTGTTTTTTATAAGACTGACCTTCAATATTAGCTTATTTATTTGAGCTCACTCTGTTTTTCCAATTTGGAATTTAACTGGTATAAATTTCTTTTTTATGACAGCTTTCATTGCCTTCTGTAAGTTTTAGTATGTCATACTAGTATTATCACTTAACTGATGAAGCTGTCTAATTTCTTTTTCAATTTCATCTGTGATTCATTGGTTTCCTGGGAAGGTATTATTTAATTTCTATGTGTTTGTGTAGTTTTTGTGGTTTCTTTTGTCATTGATTTCCAATTTAATTGCACTGTGCTTTGATAATATGTGTGGAATAATTTCAGTTCCTTTGCATATCCTTAAGTATATTCTCCAAGTATGTGGTCAGTTTTGTAGAAAGTTCCATGTACAGCTGAGAAGAGTGTGCATTCCATTCTTGTTGGGTGGAAGACTATATGTATCTACTAAGTCCATTTGTTCAGAAATTTGATTCAGCTCAGGTATTTATGTTGACTTTTTTTGTCTAGTTGATCTGTCTACAATGGTACCTCAGTTCAAGAACTCAATTCTCTCCACAGTTCTGGTCTCAAATTGGATGAGAGCTGAATCAGAGTTCCCAATGAGCTTGACATTGAACTTCATCATGCATGCCTGTAATCCCATACTTAGGAGGCTGGGGTAGGAAGGTTGCTGTGAGTTTGAGGCCAGCGTTGGCCACACGGTGAGATCAAGGTCAGACTGAACTGCATGTGAAACCTTGAATCAAAAAGCCAAAGGGGAAAAAAAAAATGAATTTAACCATCTTAACCTTTTAATTTGATTCTCATTAAACTTGGTTTGTGACCAGAATCCAGGAAATAAGTAAGTTTGTGAACTGAGACACCACTTTATTTGTGACAGTGGAATATTGCAGTCCTCCTTTACTATTGTATTAGTGTTTGTCTAATTTTTCATATCCATTAGTGTTTCTTTTATATAGTATTTATTGTACATATATTTATACCTATATCATCTTATCATCTTTTTTTTTTATATTGTTCCCTTTACAAGTATGTGGTGATCTTCTTTGTCTCTCCTGATCATTCTTGGCTTGAAACCTACTTTTTTCTGGAAATAGAATAAAATAAAAGAAGAAAAAGCAGCTAGAGGCAAGGCTAAAAGCCAGGAAGATTACCCATGCTTCAGGAGAATGGTGAAGATAGGAGGGAAGGAAAGAATGAAGAAACAAAAACAGGGACAAAACAAAACAAAAAACCTACAGTGTTCCCTCTCACAAAGAGCCAAAAAGAAACAGTCAGAGAAAACAAACACACAAACAAATGCTTTAGAAAAGATGAAGAACTTTCTCTGTGATTTCAAACCTATGTTTATCTTCTGGGGCCTTTAGTTTTGTGGCAGTGCCCAATTCAGGGCGTGACTGTGGTCTTGTTGATAGACTAAGGAAGTGGTCAGAGCCCAGATCCATACTGGATAATCTCAGATGGCCTCTAGTAGGTAGTATTTGGGCGTAACCTTGGTTCTGGAATTTTCAAATCTATGGAAATTCAGGCTGTACCTGACTTCTTCTTGTAGGATTTGGGACAGAGTTATTTAATTTAAAACACTCAGAGTGTTTCTTGCCAGTCTCCCCACAGCTCCGTGACCAAAGATGTCTCCCATGATTGTCCCTCACCCAACTGCTGTTGTGGTTTAACGCTGGGATTCCTGAGATGAAGCCAACCTACAGCTCCTCTGAGTCCCTGATTCAGTTGGCCCCTCCCTGAAGTGGCATCTGACCAGGCACACTCTCCAGGGGACATGAACATGGCTTAGACTGCAGTCATTCACCAGGTGGCCTGGAGCAGAGTCCACTGCTCTGTCCCCTGATGCGCTTCTCCCTGGAGGCCACTGGGGCTCTGTAGACTGAATCTTCCTTTCTCACAGCACATGCCTGAAACCAGGAAGAAAGCGCAGGCAACCCTTTTCTTTTTCTGTGTTGTGGTCCATTTCTTCAATTTCTCTGTGGGCTCCAATTTTTCCCTTTCGATCATTCCTGGGCCCCAGGGATCCCGCTCTCCTTTCCTTTCAGAGTCTGTACTGCAAATTTCATAGAGACTGATTTGTCACTACTTACTGCTCTGCCATCTTCCGAAGTATTTCTGTTGTTTTAAACATCTAAATTTGAAATAGTTTGCTAAAACAGATTCCAGGAAGGAATACAGTGCTTGCATTTGAGGTGTTCTCAATATTAACAAAACTACAAGTATTTTAAAGACTTTTTGCTTATGTAAAGACACATTAAAGCTGTTTTAAAAGTAGTTAAGATCTAAAATGTCTTTATCTGACAGACGTCCACAAAATGCACTTCAACTTAAAGAAAGTACTTATGATTATAATTAATTTTGAAATAGTTATTCAATTTCCCAAGAAAGTAAAAAGAAAGATCTTGTGTACCTTTTACCCAGCCTTATCATTCTAATAGCCATACTGAAATTGGTATAATCCTTGGGGCTTTTCCAGATAATGTAGTGACTTTGTGTGTGTGTGTACATGTGTTGTGTATATGAAGCTGTCTGCAATTTTATCAAATATACAGCTTCATGCAGCCCTCATATCAGTGGAGATAAAGGAATCATATCATCTCCAAATTCCCTCCTGCTACCCTTTATTGCACACTCACCTGGCTCTCCATCTCTAATTCTCCACCATTCTTACTCTCCCTAATTGTTTTTGCACAAATGTATAAATGGAATCACAAAATACATATCCCTTTGTAGTTGCATTTAAAACTTTTTTTTCACTCAGTATCATTCCTTGAGGTTCATCTAAATTGTTGCAGGTATCAATAGTTGTTTCTTTTTAATGCTGATTACTATTTCACCATATGGTTATCACACAGGTTGCTTAACTAGTCACCCACTGAAGCACCTATGGGTGGTTTTTAGTTTGATATTATTGTAAACAAAGTGGTTGTGAACATTTGGGTAAAAATTTCATAAGATTTTTCTTCTCTGGAATGTGTAATTAAGAGTACAGTTGGTGGTCCCTATAAAAAGAAAACATTATTAGTGTTAAAAGGAGCTCCCAATTAGTTTTTACAATGTTATTAATTTCCATCAACAATGTATGGCTGGTCAAGTTTCTTCATTTCATCAGTATTACTTTTTTAAAAAAGAGGTCAATAGGGGCTGGGGATTTAGCTCAGTGGCATAAGTGCCTGCCTTGCAAGCAGACAGTCATGAGTTCGATCCCCGGTACCAATTAAAAAAAAAAAAAAGAGGTGAATAATTCAGACATTCATTAGTTATTCTAATAGGTGGTTATAGTTCACCTTTTGAGCAAGACATTTAATAAAGTATAAATGTTGCTTTGTGCTATAATTTGGAAAAATATTTCTTCTCTTTTGATTGGATATGTAACTCTTATTTCTTGGATTGACATAACTTTATATAAGGGATATCATTTACAAAATACAGTACATCCTATGTTTTAATTCTCATTGAGAAAAATATTTTGTATTATATGTCAGGATCATTATTTCAGTATTTCATCACATCTTTTTATGCTTCTTTGTGTAATTATTTCACAAAGTCTACAGCATGCCAGTTTTTCCTCAGTGCTGGAATATGATTCAAAATGATTCATCATTTTAGTTTTATCCAGATAGTCTTAGCACCCTATCTTATTTATTAGAATTACAAAATATAGTCCACTTTATGTACAGTGAATTTCAGATTCATGCAAAGATTTATTCAAATTTAAGTATAATTTTTTCAATAAAATTTGAGCTTGTCATTCAAGTAGTGATTTATTGATGATTTACTGATATTATTGTGATTCACTGTATTTAGCTCATGACAAATGCCAAATATTAGCTAGTTCTCAAAAGTGTGATGGAATCCCCTCAGTTCTTAAGATGTAAGTTTCTGCCTGTGTTTTAGATTTTTGTGTGTTTTCACTGAAAATTAAAATTTAATATGTTATAATTTTAAAATGGTTGTAATAATAGTTGGCAGTTAAAATGTGTTGAAAGATGGAACAAGAAGGTAATTCTATTGTGAATATATTAGCAACACTGGTTAAGGCAAAAACAGAGGAACCTTCTAAAAGAAGAAAAAATGGATTATTAGTATGGTTTTAAGAGACAAAACTAGAATATCAGGAATTGTTTCATTCCAGATACTGTTTTTTTTTCTTTTTCTTTTCTTTTTTCTTTTTTTTTTTGGAGATAAGTTCTCTGTATGCAGTTCAGGCTGGCTTTGAGCTTGCTTTGTGGCCCAGGTTGGTCTTGAACTTGCACAAATCCTCTTGCCTCAACCTCCCAAGTGCTGAAATTACAAGCATGTGACATCACACCCAGCTCTGTTTTTTGTTTTGTGAGGCAGGATCTCACTACAAAATCCAGGCTGAACTTGAACTCAGTATATAACACTAGGCCTGCCTAAAACTTTATTTGAAAACATTTAGATAAAATGGACAGATTCCTTAGAAAAGATGACTTACTAAATAAGAAAATGAAATTTCTCAGTAGCTAAATATCAATAAAAGAAATTTTTCATTTGAAAATATTCTAAAAAAATTAGGTGACTTGATTGGGAGATGCTGCCAATCATTTAAGGAAAAAATAAAATTAATTGTACACATGTCTTAGAAAATGAGAAATCATTTGAAAATTTATGAGGCCACAAAAACCAGGGAAGCAAAATGCCAAAAGTAAATTACAGACCCATATTCCCATTAATTTAGTTGAAAAAAATCAACAAAATATTAACAGTTTTATTCTAGTGCTGTATTGAAAAGTCAATGCATATTGACCAAGAAGGTTTATCACCTAAATGAGAGATTGGTTTTATGTTATAAACCTAATCAATGCCATACTTTATATTAACATATTAAAAGATCATATAATTACTTTAAAAAGAAAATTGTGCTTCAAAATAAAGTACTTCTGTGTTTTAAAATTTTACAAACCTCATTGAATTGGGAATAAAAAATAACTTCTCTAAACTGAAAAAGGGTATCTATGAAACAATTCAAACAAAATAGTACTCAGGTAAAATATTGAGTATTTTCCAAATAACACTGGGTCATTGTTGAAGATGTCTGCTTTTAGCTAATTCTATGTAATATTTTAATAGATAATCTAGCTACTAAGTAAATCAGTAGAAAGAAATTTTAGGTAAGTAATTAGAAAAGTAGGTGTTAAATTATTTTTACTCCTGGATGGCTTAATCATGTAAGTAAATATTCAAAGCGATCCAAAAAAACACAAAACAAAACGAAAAACCCTGCTTGGCATAGAATCCTGGCAGGACAGAAAGACTATATTTTAAAAAATTTACTTTGTGCCATATTCTAATAAAAATAATTATAAATTAAATTTAAAAAATAATTATGGTCACATCATAAAACATAAACTGGTCAAAGGCAAATTTAATAATAAATATTCAAGGCTGATATACATAAATCTTTGAAACATTGTTGAAAGAAATTAAGCAGATATACATAAAGAAAAGACATACCAAGTTTGTCGGTTGCAAAATTCAATTTTTTTGGATTCCACTTCTCACCAGATCTACAGAATCAGTGCAATTTCATTTAAAATTCTAACACCAGGAGTTCTGATTTTTAAGAGAAATTTTATTTCAGCCTTTATATGGAAAAACAAAAAGCTTGATTTAAAACAATCTCTAAAAAAGACACATAGACTAGTTGAAGTTGAAAACCACCTGTGTTCAGAATTTATGATTTTGTTTTAAAAAATTTATATCTAGTTTTAATTGTTTCAAAATGGATTTATATTTAAAAATTAAATGTCAAGGTAATTAAAGCAGTGTTAGTAATGGGAGAATTGTAAAAACATAAGTCCAAATGTAGATAATACAAAGTTTGAACCCTATGTATTTATTTCGTGTACACAGATAAATAGAAATAAGTGGATAGTTTCAATTATCAGTGTGTTATTTAGAGTTATATGTAAGTTGTGGAAACTGATGCTGGGTAACAAGCAAAAGGAAAGAATATTGGCAGAGTTGCAAAGGCTCAAAGCAATAATGGGGTGCTCGGCAATGAGGTGGAAAAAGTCAAGAATGAAAATAGCTCTGCAGGGCAGGAACCAGGAGTCATGACTACAGCAGTAGTTACAGCCTGAACGTGAGACCTTTGATGGAATTGAATGAGATGCCAAAACCTGATCTCTTTGTCCCCTTGAAATTCAGACTTCAGGGAGGAGAATCTAAGTAGACAGATGTAGACTCTTTTCAAAGATGGTGACAATTTTTTTTCTTTCTCTGCATTTACGCTTTTTGCAATATGATTTTGTCATTGTTTCCATCAAGAATAGGGATTTAGTTCTCTTCTCTTCAATCAGTTATTTAGCTATGAGACTTACTCTGCTTGGAGAAACATTCGCAGATGCGATACACAGGAATTGGTAACACTTTTTTGTTGGCCTTACCTTCTTTTGGCTAGAGCTGGAAATGTGAGCTTACAGTGTAAGCAAGTTAGAGCTAGCATTTGGGAGAGGCTGCATCTAGAAGAACGAAAATAAACTCTGGCTAATAGCTCACTTCCTTCCAGAATGAGAGGTAGACCGTTTCATCCCATATACTCTCCCTGGATTTGACGGATGACTACAGTGTAGGTGTGAGCCAGGGCACAACTGGGCAGAACAAATAAGCTTTTATGGCTGAACCAAAGAATCATGAGCAAATAAGGTTTTTTTTTTTTAAACCACTAGGTTTTAAGGTGACATGGTATGCAGCAAGAAAAAAAGTAATGACATACAAAAAAGTAGTTAAAAAAAACTCCTAAAACATGTAGCATTGGTTCTAGAATTAATGTTCTTTTTAATAGCACACAACAAGCCATTTGTAATGTAATATAACCATCAGAGTCGTGATGGTAATAAAAGGATGTGTAATATATTTTCAGCGTGCTGGTATCTATGTAAGTACCGTATTATTTGATAAACATGTTATTATCCTCATTTTATTAATGCAGAAACTGAGATACAGTTAAATCATTTAGTAAGTCATAAAACCAGTGAGGTTTTCAAACAATATGCCTCTGAATGCAGGCACCAACACATCTCTTCACATCAAGGCATACCAGTTACTACAAGACCCAATTATAGCTAAATGAGAAAGACAATTTGAAAACATAAAGAGGTTGAATCATTATCTTCTTTTGGACCATGAGATTTAAACATTATCTATTATTTCCTGCACAAAGTATAAGGACATTTTCATACTTTCATATCTTTTTTTTTCCTTCCATTTTAATTTCTCATTTTGTTCTTTTAAAATTTCAATTTATATATTTTTAATTTTTTTGCTGTTATTTTGAAGATAGTAAAATACAGCAGAACAAGACAGAACAAAACCAATTGAGACAATGCAATAAAGTTGGTACAGAATGTCACAACAGGTTACGGGATAACAGTAATAGGTACCATAGTATATCTTGTTCTCTTCACAATAGTTATCCTTCCAATCAGGTATAATACAATCAAACCAAATACAGAACATTATAGAACTTATCAAAACAAACTATTGAATAGAGCAATACAATTAATCAGAATAAAGGAAAACAGTGATAACAATATTTGCCTTCAAAGAGATGGTAGAAGGAAATCCCCATATTTTCTATATTGCATATAGTCACCCTCTCGAGAGATGCTCAGATCTCTGGCTCCCAATTGCTAATGGGGTGGGGGGGATGGAATGTTTGATTCTCAGCCCATGCACTGGAAGGCTCACGGCTGCTTACCAGGGTGGCGAGTGGGTTGATTTCTTTCCCAGCGCCCTAAATTGTAACATCTCAATTTGTATTTTTTGACTCAACATAATCTCCACTGATTTTAAACTTTATTTACTTGCTTGAATGAAGTCACTTCTTTTCTTAATGTAACATTTTCGTCACTGAAGTCCTTATTTTCTCTCTTGTTTAACTGAATTTCATTTTTATGTAACCCTCTTTCTTTGACTCACACATAGGAATAATTGCCCATGGATTGGAATAGTTGTGCATAAAACTGATGACAGTGCACATGATGGCACATGCCTCTACTCCCAGAACTCAGAGACAGACAGGAGGATCATAAATTCAAGCCTAGACCAGGCAATTTACCAACTTAGCCAAACCCTGTCTCAAAATGAGAAACTAAATTGGCTGAGGATTAACTTAGTTCAAAGGCCCTAAATTCAATCTTTGATGTCGAAACAAGAAAAAAAATGATGATCACATATTTTTTTCTTAGTGTTTACAGATGCTGTCAAATACTCTGGAGTTTTTTCCCATTGTGATTTCTGCCTGAAATACACAGAAACCCTTTATTTTCTGTTTGTCTTTGTGTCATTGTTATGACTTGAAGGTATGTCTTTAAGCAAAATCTACTTTAGTCTGTGTTTTAGTGTTTTATGTTTTGTGTGGATATAGCAATTGTAAGTTTTTTGGATCACTTTTATCTATTTTAGCTTCCATTAGCTTTTTGTCTATACTATTTTTAACTATATTTTCTTTTGCTTTTTAAAGAAGTATCTCTAAGGCTGTCTTCTATTTCTGTTTTAGCTATTTCTAATGTAACTTTCTTTTGATGAGTTTTTCCATTTCCTTCCTGTGATAGCACATCTGATTTTTCTTTCTTGTTGATCTTTTATTTCACTTTTTTTCAAAAAAAAACAAGTGATCTTTTTGTAACTCCAGAAGCTTCAGTTTCCTGATGTGTAATTTATATAGTACATTCTCTATTGCTTATGCTAGTTTTTCGCTCAAGTACTACCCATTAATTGGCCTGTTATATGGAAAAAAATTATTTCTTCAAGACTATTCATCTTTGAATGAGGAAAGCTTATAATTGCATCCTTTAAAATAAAGTATTGCCATACAAATAGATGGACTGATGGGGAATTTCACATCTTTGATTCAGACTTATTTTATGGAAGAGAGTTTAGCAAAGTTTTATGGTAAAAGTCAATATATATTTTAAGTTTTGTGATTGGTCACAGCCATTCTACTATTATATCACAAAATCATCCACAAGCCAATCTGAAAACATATGGCATGGTGTAGTGTTTAAGATCTAGATTAGGCCATGTTGGAACTTAGGGCTCTGTGAAACCAAGCAACCAGCCTGCCTTACTGGTAAGCAGATGTGAGCCGAGTGGCAGCCTTATATCTTCAGAGGTGGGGATCTGGAAAATCAATTAAATTGTGAGGTTCTGTACTCATCACTGAATTAATCCACTGATGAGTTCATAGCTGAATGTGATGTAGGAGGTGAGGCTTGGTGGGAAGAGATGGCTCACTCAGAGCAAGATCCGTGTGTTCTTGTCCATGATTCCTCCCTACTCTCTGCTTCCCAGCTTCCATGGGTTGAGCAGCTTTCTTCTGGCATGCCCTTTCTCTTCTGGACCTGGCTTGCCATGAACTGAACCTACTGAAATTATGAGCCAATTTAAACCTCTCTTAAATTGTGGGTATTGAGTATTTTGTTCCAGCCACCAGAAAGGTGACTAATATAAGAGAACATGTTCTAATAAAATTTGACTTACAAAATACAGATAGGGTACTAATTTGCTCATGGGCAGTATTTTATAACATTACCTCTTTTGTGTAGTTGTAGATAGGAGACCCTTAACAGATAGTGATGAAAGTTAATTCAGCTTGTAGGTACAGATGAAGAGCTGCGGTATGTTTTCTCGTGCTCTAGCTGACTTATCAGTTAGCTAAAGCTGTTCAATTATTTGATACCAGTTGTACTACTGTCCATATGACCTATCAAGTACTTTTACTTTGTCACCCTCGACCACATTTCTTTCCTCCACAATCCTGCTTTATCTCTTCTATTCCAAGATGTAGCTACTGAAATACACTTTTTATTTTTTTGGATTTTTTTTATTTAAAGAGAAAAAAAACAAGAAAAAGGTAGAAATATTACAGAATTTCAAGAAAAGAAGATAAACAGTAAGAAATCACTAGTTGATACATTACATATTGTTCTTTTAGAAATAGTTATTCAAGTTACAGAATTAAAGCACACAAAGTGGACACTAAAGCAGTGAGAGTGCAAACAGATCTGTTCAAGAATCCAACAAGAACCTAGAAATATGGTCATCAGTCCCACACACCTAAACATACATGCAGCTAAATAGCCAGTCTCTTATTCACCTTTCAGTCTATGCTTATGGTCTATAGTGACGGAGCAAGTTCTTCAGGGAAGCTTTCCAGTTCATAAAAATTGTTATACCTTAAAATAGTCAGGACTTTAAAAATTGAAATTAATTGGGCTTATAAATTGTTCTCTCTGTTCTTAGCTTTTACAAATATTTTCAGATAGTCAACTTACAAGTTTACCTTTGGTTATATAAAGTCTGAGCACAAGAAACAAGTTTCTCTGAGTAGTGAGTAAAGTGTCTTGGACTGAAAACTAAAACAAAAACATGTAATAGTGCCAAATATTTGTTTAGCTGCTACATGACACTTTTTTCAGTTCCATCATTTAATGAACAAGCTTAAACACTGGAAATACGATAAGGTAAACAAAGACATTCTCCAAGCTTCCTTCCCAGATTTGCGGGAAAATTTCAGGGTTAATTATATGCTTTTTTCATCCCTTTCAATGATCACCTCGTACGGAAAGTATAAAGATTAACAAATTAAAGCAAGAAAAGAGAATTTAAAGAACTTTAGTTGTGAGAGCATTAATGTTTCATAATGTTTTTATAGACAAGGCTGGGTATAGTCAGGGCACTGTGGCCATAGACTGCTCCTAATAGAAGAGGCACTCTGATTATGGGCAGATACATATTTTAAGTCCTTTTAAATATGTTTATTTAATTTCATAAGATTTTGTAAATTTTTTGTGTTATGCAGTACACAAGTACACATTTAATAGAATTTAAAATATAACATGTTTACATTTTGTTTGCATTGATATTAAGTAAAAATATAACCTCCTAATCAGAATTTTTAAATGTAAATTTGCCAAAGAATTTGTCTTATAAATTAATTATTTTATTTATTTGATATGAAGAAAGCATGCATTAGTATACAGATGTATTATTTTTTGTTTTGATTTTCTTATGTATTTTTTCCTTCAAGGAGCAAAAATATGTAAAAGAAATAAAACAATTTCTGTGATAATTAATTTGGGGCAAGCTCATGATTAACAGTATCTTTTAAATTTTTTCTTTATAAAATGGTGGATATTTTACTGAAGTAATAACTCTAAATTTGGATACCTGTTTATGTGGAGAGAGAGAGAGCATAAAAACATAGTAAAGTTTTCTGAATTATTGAGAAAACTTAGGTTGAGATACAAGGGCCACAAGTTGCACAATTAATAGCTAAGAGTGCTAGGCTAACTCCAAGATTGTCAGATTAATAACAATGCTTTAATCTATATGTCAATTTTTAGTAGACCAACCCCCTTTACCTTGAGATAATTAGACAAACATAGAGCTAAAAAAGAATCATTTGTGTCATGCAAATGATACTTTTTATGTGTCAGGTGTTTTTTCTCCAGCTAAAATTATTTGGAAAGGTTGCTTATTTCAATTTTTTCAATGGCTATATTTATTGATTTGCACAAATATTTACTGATCTCTTGATTAATAGATAAAAATAAGTCATATACTCTAATCCCAAACCCCAAACCTTGTGAAGTATTTCCCTGTGAAAATTTTGTTAGGCTGTTTAAAATAGTCATTGTGAAAAGTTTTCTTTTACTCTAGAGATGTGTAAATTACTCATAATATTTTGGAAATGCTTCCCATTTAGCATTTCTTTCACAGTTTCCTCTTAAACCTTGCCAAATTGTAAATAAGCAAATGTTTGCTCTTAGGGTATAGATTTTAATTTTGGACACAGTATCTAAACTTAAAAGCAACAAATTACATATATATCAGATTAACTTTTCCCTCATTGGATTATTCAGCATTCTTTCTTCCCACCAGCCCCCAAGGCAGGGTTTTGCCATGTAGTTCAGATTGGTCCCGAGCTCACAAAATAACCCAGGCTGGCCCAGGACTTGCAACGATTCTCCTGCCCCAGCTTCCTGAGTGCTGGAGCGTGCACTGCACCCATGATTATCCACTGTTCTATCTTGCTCATTAAGCTTATGGATGGGAATATGAGAGCTGTTATCTTTAACTTCTTTTTTTTTTTTTGTGGTGGTGGGGTACCTGGGCTTGAACTTACGACCTTGCACTTGCCAGGCAGGCGCTTTTGCCACTGAGCTAAATTTGCGGCCCTTCTTAGACTTCTAATAGCAGTCCAATGAAGAAATTTTCTAGTCATGAAAGGCAGCTTGCTAAGGGTGTGCTAGCTTGGAAGGAAAATATTTATGTCTACTTTTTAAAAATATACATGTTTGCAGTATGTAATGTTTACATTCCTTGTGTAAAGTTGGCAGACATGTATCAACTTCTTAATTCCTTTCTCTGCTTTCTCGCTCCTCCCTTCTGCCCTCTCTACATCTCTTGATCCTTTTCTCCATTAGTCACTTTTTAAAATAACCAATGTCCTTGGCCTGTAGTCATGTTTTGTACATTTATTCTGAATCTGAATAGAGAAAAAGATATGAGGTGTACTGTACTAATAAAAAAGGCACAAAAACCCTAGAGATGATGTTTTGATTGAGTCAGGGAGATTCACATATATGTCGGTAATTTTTACCACCTCCTGTTTACTCTGTTTCTTACATTTAGCGTGGTGTCACTGATTCTGCCCAATTCTCACGTCCCTGCTTTCCAACATTCCTGGTCTCTCCCACTGAAACAATATTGGGTGATTTAAATTATGCAGTGTAATATACTTATTTAAGGTAGATCTTTCTCTCTAGTAGATATGTTTGTTTAAAGCAGACAATGTGTATTTCATTAATGATAGTAATGATCTATCCCCTAAGATTCCATGAGGGACTGAGTGGCTGAGGTATGAGGAAAATATGAACAGAAGAGATGATGTGAAATGAAAAGACACCAGGATTTTAAATACTAATGCATAGAATATACATTATATCTGAGTTCAAACCAGATTTTTGCAACAAGGAAAATGTTATGAGAAAATACATAAGAAGCTCATTTATGCTTTTCAATTCTTATATTTTTGGAAATACTAAACTGTGAAAGGCCAAGGACACCTGGGCATGTTGGTGCACACCTGCTTTGGAGGCTGAGGCAGGAGGATCACTGCAGGTTCTAGATCAGCTTGAGCTACATAGTGAGTCAAGGCCAGCCTTAGCTACATAACAAGGCCCAGTCTCAAAAAGGCCAAGATCAATCAATATTTGGTATTCCATAAAAAGTTTCTATACTGGCCCTGAATCAAGGCCGGCAGCTTCCTGATGCTGTTGGTTTCAAGCAGGAGCCTAAACAGATGTCTTTCTAATGGTCTGTTGGCCATTTCAAAGCTTGGGCAGTGAAATGATCAATTCATTAGAAAGAAACAGCTTACTACTACTAAAAAGTTAACTTTCAGCCAGGTATGGTTGCACAGCCTGTGGCCCCAGCACTGGGAGGCTGAGGCAGGAGGATCGCTGTGAGTTTGAGGCCAGCCTGGGCTATGTAGTGAGACTTTATCTCAAAAAGCAAATAAATCGACTCCCCTCCCTGGTGAGCAGCTGTGAGTGTGGCAGGCTGCAGTGGCCCAGGGCAGAAGCCGCTGGAGTCTCCTGAGTCCTATGCCATGCTGGTACTTGGGGCACCAGGAAACCAAACAACCATTCCCCTCCCTGGTGAGTGGCTGTGAGCCTGGCAGGCTGTGGTGGCCCAGGGAGGGAGCCACCAGCCTCTCCTGAGACCTGCGCCATGCTGGGACCTGGGGCACCAGGAAACCAAGCAATCACTCCCCTCCCTGTTTTGTTTAATTTCAACATACATGAGATTATGGACAGCTATTTTGAAGAGAATGAGAGACACTATGACAGCCATTAGTGACTTCCCTAGTGTCTGGCTTTGAAGACCTAAAACGCCTTCTTCATTCTGTTCAGATCAGTTTTAGACTATGTTGTTTTGTATGAATTCTCTGTATGCAAAGATACGGACAACTATTTGGAAGAAAACAAGAGACAATATGATAGACAGTGAAGATCTCTGGCTGTCTAGTTTTGAAAATTATATCTCTTACATTGCTTTCTTATGTCCTGTTTTCTGTTTTGTTGTGTTTAATTTTATCCCCTTTAAAATAAAAAAATTTAAAAAAAGTTTCTATAATAAAAATGAGCAAGAAAGGATATGTATATCTAATTTTTTCATCATTAAGTATTATCACATTTCAATTTATAATTTTACAGGTATCTGCAGAATATTGGACATACTGATTCAGGATCCTTAATACTTTTATCACCTTGAATCAAGGATTTCACTGATACCCTCCTCGGTCTTTACTTCATATCAAGTAGCATTTTTAAAGAAAAGATTTAACATATTTGCAATAAAGGATTCCTTAAAAATAATACATCCTGCACTTCAAATGCCTAAGAATAGCAAAGTGGTAAAAAGAGAATTAGATGATGAGGTTATTGAGTCTGTCAAGGACCTTCTTTCTAATGAAGATTCAGCAGAAGATGCTTTTAAAAAGAGTGAACTAATTGTTGATGTCCAAGAAGAGAAAGATACAGATGCTGAAGAAGGATCTGAAGTTGAAGATGAAAGACCAGCTTGGAACAATAAGCTGCAATACATCCTGGCCCAAGTTGGCTTTTCTGTAGGTTTAGGGAATGTGTGGAGATTCCCATACCTCTGTCAAAAGAATGGGGGTGGTAAGTCTGTTTGTTTATTTCATAGTACTGTGGTAAATTCTATTTCCTTAGTTCAAATCGCCCCCATAGCTGCTGCAGTCTCACTATGCTTGCATCTATGAATCCTTTTGCAAGGCTAAGGAGATTGATTTGTGGGAAGTGAGCCCAGTTCTGTCTTCAGATTCTGTTTCCTTAGGAGCAGACTGAAATGCTACCAACATTCAGGGACTGCTTAAGGGTTACACATTCCCCAAATTTTTCTCTGGAGACTGTGTATGTCTTTGGATTTGTGACTGGAACTTTTCTTTTCTTTCTTTTTTTTTTTTTTTAACAAATATTGAAACCTTTTTGCCTGTGTGTTATTTCCTTTGAAGAACAGTCTAAAACTTCTAATAGACAATATAAGAAGGCAATATAATGTAAGAAGGACAGAGAGAATTTTCTTCCTGTGACTTACTAACTGAATTTTCAGTTGCTTCACTCTTTAAAAAGCAGAGCTGACACATAACTTAGGATGAGTATGGTCTTTATATATGGACCAGAACTTTTAGAATGCAGGAGAAGGAAGGTAACCACACGCTAATATGACTCCAGCCCTATTCTATCCTTAGAAATCTGACATTTTTTTCAAATTCACTTCTGTAATATATGAAAACAGTGTTCGGTTTTGATAAAAATATTAGGACTAATTTTAAAGAAACTTAGCTTCATTATCATTGATATTCTTGCTGTTTGGATTTGTACATATAACTGCCAAGGATTACCTAGCAACAATTTTCTTAAAAATCTAAGAAAGATATCTAAGCAAAGGAAGAAATTATTCATGTGTCCATATTATTTCTGTGGTATCAAACTGAATACTAAATAAATATTTGTTTTGAAATTTTATGAACTATAATTTTAAGTTATAATTTTATAACAGGAGACACTACATTGGCTTTTGCCAAATCAATTAAATTTTAGATAATGAAATTGATTCATAGAAAGCTAGTGATTATATATTAACCATTATATTCAGGGAAATTCTTATATACAGTGATTATTATAGAGGTCTGTAGGTACTGATATAAGCAATTTGAAAAAATCTCTATTATTCTTTACTTATTTAACTCTTCAGGTACAATTTAAATAGCTTCCAAAATATATTCAATAGCATGAAAGACTTTTTTTAAAATATGAAAAATATAATAAATGTCTCCATAAAAATAAGGAAAATTAGTACCATGAATTATGTGACTGTTTCACTAAGCAGAAGCTGGTTAGACAAACTTCAGATAAGAAAATTGAATGTAGTTATTTAATAATAATGTGTATAGTTATTTTCATGTAGGAGTGAGTGCAAGTTTCACACATATTTTCTTTATCCAATTAATTGAATCTTTTCAATTTATGTTGCCAACCTATTTGGTGCATCTTAAAGTCAGTACTGTACTCATAAGTCTGTATTTGTGGTTTAGACAGAAAATATTTATTTAGGTGTGGAAGCTTTATTAACAAGAATAATAGCACTCCAACACATGTATTTTATAATAGACATTTAATATCTTATTTCTCACTCATTTTCGACACCCTTTTAAAAAATATTTTTGGAAAACTATGCTGCTTGTATTAATGCATGTAATAAAAATGTCATTTGTCTGTAATAAATGTTATTTTTTCTTTTTTCCTTTCATCTTTCCACTGTCATGTTTAATTTAGAAAAGAAAAATTCAGGTTTAATACTATAAAATGTAATTTAATCTGATTTATTAGATTTGGAGTGCATGATGTGAATAAGTGCAGGTAATAATAAATGACTTCATAAATGTTGATTGAAAAATTTGTAGAAGTTTGTGACAGTTATTGCAGCAAAAGATTAAAGGGTCAATTTTTTTATTATTCAGTAAAATGTATCTGAAACCACTTATATCCTTTTATCATTATTTTTACTAGAAATTTTTTGTAGCAGTTAAGTTCAGACAAGATTTTGAAAATACAATATTGAAGTTAGATTTTCTTCGAAGACTTCTTTAATTGTACCATAAATAAATGCAAATATTTTCTATCCTGAAATAATCCAAATTACTGTATTATCTACTATGACAGCAGAAAATATAACCTATCTTGTTGTTCCTGTCTCCATAGGTGCATATCTTTTACCGTATTTGATACTCTTGATGGTAATAGGTATCCCCCTTTTTTTCCTGGAACTTGCTGTGGGGCAGAGAATTCGGCGAGGCAGCATTGGTGTGTGGAATTACATAAGTCCCAAACTGGGCGGGATTGGATTTGCAAGTTGTGTAGTAAGTTTTCTGGTGTGGTGTATGCTATAATATTTCAAAGAAAGCTCGGAATGGAATAATTCATAGCTAAACGAAAGCCCTGAGTGTGACTCCACGCAACTCTTTGGTCACATTTTAATGAATACTACTGGAGTATAGAATAATATACAATACAGGCTATAAAGATTGTTAGAGTGCTGTCATGTTAATGCATGTTCTAAGTTCTATGGAAAGCCATTAATTTAAAAAAATGATAATACCTTTCAAATAAATAAAATGAGAAGAATTTTTTTAAAAAATTAATGTTACGTATTTTGCCCGTGCATGGAAGAAAGAGGCAAGGAAGGTTTAATGTAGTGATATTATTTTGATGTAATGTAACTATTTTTGCTTTGCAGGTGTGCTATTTTGTGGCTCTCTACTACAATGTCATCATTGGCTGGACTTTGTTTTACTTTTCTCAGTCTTTTCAGCAACCTCTCCCTTGGGATCAGTGTCCTTTGGTGAAAAATGCTTCACACACTTGTAAGACATATACAACATAGTATACTTTTATTTCAATACCATATGATTGGTAAAGGCAAAAACTTCCCAATATCTTCCTCTTTAAAAAATAATATGGAAAAATCTTTCAACTTTATATCATAACAGACACTTCCTTCTCTTTTAGGATTGGCGTATTATTAGAGATTAGTTTTACTAGTTCTTTCCAAGTTACTTATTGCATCTATGACATTATGATAAAATACAAGCTGCCATTATAAGTTTTTAGCATCTTTTAGTCTGTACACCCTGATTAATACCACAGAATTTTATTACAACTGATGAAGTGGCGATAAAAATAACTGAGTTGAATCAAATACTTTTATGCCTTTAAATATAGTTTTTTATTTTAAAATCCTAGGATATAAAGAACAATTTCCTATAGAATAAACTGAGCTATGTAGTTCAAGGCTTTCTAGTAGCCATATTTAATTTTAAAAATGCAGAAATATTTTATTTAATCCAATATATCTGAAATATCATTTTAATGCATAATTGCATAGTAACAATATTATATAATAATATGTTATAATACTATTTGCAATATATTATATATTATTTATAAGCTATTTACATATTTTGATATATTATTAATATATTATAAATATTTTCAATACAATAATATTAATAGTATTTGCATTATTTTCATGCAATAAATCTTTACATACAGTTTGATCTTACATCTCTAGCACATGAAGTCACTTTGGGCTAGGCTTATTTGAAAAGTTTCATGTTCCTTGTGCATATTTGCCAGTGCTGCCCAGGTGTTAATCGGATAATTATGAAAGCAAGAGGAGTAACAAACATGATGTGTTTTACTTTCATGAGACGCTCACATATGCTTACTTCAGAAACCAGTAACAAATATAGTATAGATACCTCTTGGTGTGTCAAATCACTCAGTTGAGTTTTTTGTTTCTTTTAATCTTCATTATGATTTTTAAGTGCCTCTGTGAAATGGCAGTACTTTTCTAGGTCTTAAAAACTGACTCACGGGTTTATTGGGGAAATATCTGTCTCAGTTATTGCTCCTTTATAGCCTGAGATGATTGTGTGCTACCTTTCTTTCTCCAGATATAGAGCCAGAATGTGAAAAAAGTTCTGCCACCACCTATTACTGGTACAGAGAAGCACTGGATATTTCCAGTTCCATTTCTGAAAGTGGGGGCTTAAACTGGAAGATGACCATCTGCTTGCTGGCTGCTTGGGTCATGGTTTGCTTGGCAATGATCAAAGGCATTCAATCTTCTGGAAAAGTTAGTATGCCCCTCCCAGTTCTTTTAACTGCTGTTCATGGGTGCCCCCTTCCCCAAGCTGTTACAAATCTCTTCACAAGCGGCATGTAACACTGCATTCTAGGTGGTTAAAAGCTCGTGAGAAGTATTTTATAAAAGTATGTTTAAGAAAAGAACATAAATAAAGATATATGTACTTTACAGTAAAATTAAATTTATTTTATAGTTTTCCCTTTTTTAACAAAATCTTTAAATTTTTGTGCCCATACTTAAAAAGTTCTTTCTTTCTTCTAGTTATTTGTTTGAGTTAAATGATTAAGTTCTCTGATTACCAATTAGTTCCAAAAATGGGAACTGAGGAAAGTGGTAGGATGACAGATACATTCATTTTGTTTTAGATCATTCATTCCTCTCTGCTGTAGATACTCTAAGGCACACTTACCTTAGAAATAATTGTAGAGTAGTGTAGTGTGTTTCTTAATGTTTCAAATATCATTAGGTAATTATGATAATCCCATCAAGGAATTCTGAGCCATATAAATGACTAAAGGCAATGTAAACCAGGGAAAATTGAAAATTTTAACAGGATGTAGTTGAAAAGACCTTAAGTAAATTCCGGGTACTTTGATTTCCTGCTGTTGTTGCTTTAAAAAATGCATTCAGAAAATAATTATTTGGTATGTATCTTGCATTCATAATACATTTGTTTCATTATCATTATTATTGTTCTAAGGCTTTCTGTGTAATTCTTCATTGTTGATTTTTCTCTCTGTCCTTTAATATACTGTGTGTGATATTTTAAAGCAAAGCTGTGATCATAAGTTTTTTCAGGCTAACTCCTAGTCATTAGCACAGATAGAAATAGTAGCAGTAATAGTAACAATGAATTACTATTAAAGATTTTGACAAATTATTTGTGTAAGAATAATGATTGGAAACTAATTCATGTTTAATTTCTCTGGGCACTGATAATTACTTTCATGTTTTTTAGGGTTATATCTTTGTACTGGGGATTGAACTCACAACCGCACGCTTGCAAGGCAGGCGCTTATGCCGCTGAGCTAAATCCCTGGCCCTATTTTTATGTTTTTACAAATAACTCTTTAAAAAGAAATTGTTACACTCAGGGCCCTTTACTGTTAAAAAAAGTTCAATAAACTATACAACTTGCCCAAAGTTTCATGGAAAGTAAGTTCCAGTGTTGAAAATAAAACACATATATTTAAATCTGGAATCAATTTCTCTAACTGCAGTTCTATAATCCACATTCTTTAACTGTTGTATTTAGTACTGCCAAGTAATAAATGTGGTGGGGAGGGGCACATCGAAGTTTGTCTGATGTTTGCACCCTGTTACTTTGCATTTAATTAAAAATACTGAAGTCTTTAAAATTCTAAATTATAATTGATCTCACATTTACCTCCTTGAAAGGACCACTGTACTATGTTTTGTTGGAAAGAGTAAATATGATAGCACATCCGAGTGTTTGTACATCTTTTGTAGATGTTATTGTAGTTAATGACTAAAGAAGCTTGTACCATTGGTTTGAGCGTGCATTCTATGTGAGAGCCACTTTGCAGTCTGATTATAAATAATGGAATAGATTCTTAAGCAGTATCTAATAACTACAATGATGTGATTCCTAAAGTAAGAGAAAGCTCATCAGCTCTGGTTAACCAAAGACATTCAAAATCCGCGATTCTCAAGTTGTTTTACGATCATGTTCTGTTCCTGTGTTTTTTCTGAATCTTTGTCTTATCACTTAAAGAATTCCTTATCCTTATTTACTTTTATTAACATTTGTAACAAATTAAATATTTATGTATGTATTTATGGGGTACAGAATTAGTGTTATGAGTTTTGAGTACAATATGGAATGATTAAATGAAACTCACCCATCAAGCACTTCAAATATTTAACATTTTTAATGAGAACATTTGACACTTACTCTCAGCTAATATTGGTGGTATTTTTCTAATTTCATGTGGCATAAATTTATTAAACAAAATAAAATACAATTTATACAGTAATACAATTTATTATTACATTATAAGGCTTCAGGGAGACTATGGCATATTGGCAGATTTGAAGGAAGAATAGTACAGATGAAGAAAAAGCATGCTGTAAGTGGTATCAATAAAAATATAAATAAGTCATCAATTCTCAGTCTGGAACAGTGAACAAAACTTTGAAAATAGATATTTATGAGGAATAAATGAAAAGCTTTGTGTTCACCTATCAAACAAAAAATGCCTCTAAACTGACAGTCATACAAATTCAGAGCAGGGAAATCATGCTAGGCTAATATGCATAAACACTTCCTGCAGGATTTAACAATTGAAATAAAAATATAAATTAACTTCTTGTTTGCTGCATCATAAAACAGGCACAATCACGCATACACAAATGTTAGTGGAAACTGCATGAACTGAAAGAGGGAAAGTAGTGTCAGTGTCCTTTGGGATTTTACTGAAATTTTAATTTTCCCCTTTTCCTATGGAGAAGGGCTGGGGATTTAGATCAGTGGCATAAGTGCCTGCCTGAAGAGCAAAAATCTTAGCTCTGCATATAACTTTCAAATTATTCAATCAAAAAAATAAAGCTGTTCTGTATGAGTTATAGAGAAGAGAACTATGCTCCAGCATTGGGGGTTGTGCAAGGTGGTGTAGTGTTTTCTAAATTTTCAAAGAAAGGGAACCCTTTCCTGAAGGAGGTCTCCTGTCCATGAAATTAATGGCCTCAGTCCAGAGCTCAGCAACACTGGGAGGGTTCGGAGGATGCACACAGAAAGTGTTAAGGGAATGCCTGCCCTGGAGATGAAGGGTAGAAACGAAACCTGCAAGCTTTCTTCTAACTCAAAGATAATATTTTTTTGTACTAGTACTACTTTGTAGTTATTTCCACAATTGTGCTGCATACATTGCATACGTTAACATGTTTAATCTATCAGCCAGAGGATTTGCATATTCTTGTCACCATTTTATTACAAGGTCCATTAGCTTAAAGGAATGATGGGCAGAATTAAATAGCCAGTAAGTGTCGAAAAGAGGTAAAATTAGGAAACAACATGCTCAGAAAGAATGATTCTGAAGATGTGTTTATAATAAACATATCTTTAATATGTAAGGGGAAAAACTAAACATTTTTATATGTTCTGCATTTTTCAATAGTTTAGTACAATGAAAATGTTTTGTACAATTTTTACAATTAAACTAATTTCTATTAATATTCATTTACTGTTATAAGTGTTTCAGTTGTCATGGCTCAGGGTAGTCTTTATATATATTCATTTTTTGGGGAAGATGTCAGGGTCCTTCATTCTTTACTTATTTAATAAATATTTATTAAGCACTTGCTGTGTGCTGGAAGTAGATCTGGTTCTGTAAATACCACAATGATCAAAGCAGTAAAGACAATTTGTCTCTTAAAGTTTTCATTCTAGTGACAGAGGCAAGTAAACAACAAATTCATGAAACGATCACAGGTATCAATGTATACAATAATATACAATGCATATTATAATGTATACAATGTATATAATTCCAGGTCACATTGTATACAGGTCTGGTGCATATACCTTGTTAGATTGAATATGACCTATTTTTGATGATAGGCTTTTTTTTTGGCACTGGGGATTGAACTCACCACCTGGTACTTGCCAGGAAGGTGCTACCACTGCTGAGCTAAATCCCAGGCCCTATGACTTATTTTTTAACAATATTACATGGCTGTGTATTTTGATTTAGGATTATAGCAATATAGTGAAATGCAAAGAATTTGTGTTTAAAAACTGATTCCTTTGTAAAGTACTGACTCTATACATATATTTTTGTCTTGAAATTTAATACTTGAATATTTTGTAGTTTTATTTGCTCAAAGAAAAACAGAATTGAGGTTTTGACCTATTTAATATTACTTAACTGTTTAAAATATTGTCTATAATTTTTTCCACTCTATATGATTGAAATGTTTTTCTTTCATTTTTGGGAGCTATATTAGAATCCTATTACTGAAGCCAGATTAGTGTATTTAAGAACTCAAATGTGCACTGAATCAATAAATGAAAATTGAAATAAGTTGATAATATAATATATACATTTAAGAATGCTTTAGAATAAATATACATTCTTCTTTGGATTTTGGCTTTGTTTTGATCTTAGGGAATGTATAAAGAAAAAAAACATAAGTTCTTTTAATGTTACTTTAGAATTAATGCCAGGCACTGATAGATGTGAGATTAAAAGACCACTCTCTCTGCTGTCATGAAAACCATAATTTAATGGTTCATACAGAAAGTTACAACTCAGTAAGTACAGTAATAGCAACAAATGGAAAGTATATGATAGAATAAAGGCTGCCACTGACAGTAACCTGGATTTGGCAGAAGGTTTCATAGAGGAGGTAGGTTTTTTGTTTTTATTTTAAAGGGGGTAAGATTAAACAGAACAAAACAGATCCTAAGAAAACAATGTAAGAGACACAGATTTCAAAGCAAGACAGCTGGAGATCTTCACTGTCTATCACATTGTCTCTTGTTTTCTTCCAAATAATTGTCCGTATCTTCACATACAATGAATTCATACAAAACAAAATAGTATAAAACTGATCAGAACAGGATGATGAAGGCATTTTAGGTCTTCAAGATCAGACAATAGAGAAGTCAATAATGGCTGCCATAATGTCTCCCATTCTCTTCAAAATAGCTGTCCATACCTTCACGTATGTTGAAATTAAACAAAACAAAACATACTAAAATCATTCTGAACAAAGAATAATAGTATTGCTGGATTTCATATCATGACACTATAGAATCAGCACTGGGTACCTTAGTGTCTCTTTTTTCTTCAAAGTAGCTGTTCATTTCATCATGCATTATATAATCAATTCTTATAAATTGTTTAGGAGAAGTTCTACACATGAATACCTATCCTTTTTGTATTAGAGGGAAAAACAAAGCAAAACAACTTCCTAGAAAAAAACGAAATGAAAAAGACATATAAACAGCAATAGCAAAGAGCCCAGAACACTGACCTTCAAAACAAGGTGGTAAGAGTGTAACTATTGTTGCTATTTTACATAATGATCTTCAAGAGTTCCTCAGATCACCATACAATAATATGCCCAATTGTTCCAGTCCTATGAATGTTAGCTATTTTGTTCCAAGAACTTATAGAATTTGTAGCACAATCATCATAGCTATCCTAAGTGTATTTATAATAATTTTAGATATTTTTTCTTTTCCCTTCCTTTTTCTTTTTCCTCATTTTCCCTGATACATTGTTTTTCCCCTTTAAGTAGATTCTTGTCCTTTCGCTGTGTTTATTGAGTTTTTTTGTATCTTATGTACTCTTACCATTTCTTACACTAGGGAGACTATACAGTATTTACACATCTGAGTTTGATTTATCTCACTTATGAATATGGTCTCAAGCTGCATCCATTTACTCATAAATATCTCAATGTGATCATTCTTTATAAGCATAGTACTCCACTGTATAAAAATACCACATTTTTAAAAATCCATTCCTCAGTTGATGGACATTTAGGTTGTTTCCAAGATCGGGCTATTACAAATTGTGCTGCTATAAACATGGGTGCACATATATCACTGTGGTATGATGTTTTCAGTTCTTCTGGGAATATGCCCAGAAGTGGAATAGCTGGGTCAAATGGGACCTCCAATCCCAGCTTTTTGAGGCATCTCCAGACTGACCTCCACAGTGGTTACACCAGTCTGCACTCCCACCAACAGTACAGAACAGTTCCTTTTTCCCCACAGCCTCTCCAGCATTTGTTATTGGTAGTTTTCTTGATCCTGGCCATTTTTTCTGGAGATGGAATCTCAGTGTGGTTTTAATTTGCATTTCTCTAATGACTAATGATGCTGAGCATTTTTTCATGTATTTGTTTGCCATTTGTATTTCTTCATCTGAGAACTGTGTATTCATCTCAGATACCCATTTTTGGAATGGGTCTGAATTTTGGGAGTTCTGATTGTTTTTAATTCTTTATTCATTCTGGAAAGAAGTCCATTGTCTGAGAGATCGTTCACTAAGATTTTTTTCCCAATTTGTGGGTTTTTTTTTTCACTATGCAGATTTCTTTCAACGTGCAAAAACTCTTTAATGGGATGCAATCCCAGTTGTTGATTCTGTGACGTATTTCGTGTGGTTTGATTCTTGTTCGTGAATTCTCTATCTATCCCTATGTCTTCAAGATTTCTATCTACTTTGACTTCCAACAAATTTAGTGCTTCTGTTTTAATATTTATATCTTTGATCCATTTAGACCTTAGTTTAGTACATGGTGATAGGCATGGGTCTAGTTTTAGTTTTTGGCATATGGAGAGCCAGTTTTTCCAGCACCATTTATTGAAGAGACTATCTTTCTTCCAGTGGATGTGTTTAGCCCCTTTATCAAAAATAAGGTGGCTGAGTGTTTTTATAGTTGTAGTTGTATCTTCTAATCTATTCCGTTGAGCTTCAAGTCTGTTTTTATTCCAGTATCGTGTTTTTGAGTAGTTTTTGGTAGAGTTTGATGAGTCAATAGAACTTCACCAGAAGGCTCAGGGGGAGATAGATCACTGTGGACCCAGAAACAACATGTGGAAAGCCCAGATAGTGCTGAGTGCTCCTGTGTGGCTTCTACATATGATTTATTTAGTTCACAGGAGACAAACCATGAGATATGGTTCACAGGTACTGAAGTTATCTGTGGACAGTGATAAAATGATGAGCCCGTTACTCAACAAAAACTCTGAAACATTTGAGGAATTTTAGGATGGCACAATCAGATCTTTGGAAAGATCATTCTGGAAGAAATGTGGAGATTGGATTTCCAGTTTGCAGACCATAAATGGGAAGAATCTAGGTATACAGGAAGTTATTGTGATAGAACAAGTTGATGTGTCATTGAGGATGTGAGATTTCTGTGGTAGGACTGATTAGATTTGCTAGTCAGTTTGTTATAGGACAAATAGAACAGGGATATGGTAAGAGTATTTTAGAATTGTTTAGCATAAGGAAATACAAGTACAGGAAGGATATATCCTCCCTTTAGTACTTAATTTGAAATTACATTGAAATACAAAAGTGAAATATACATATAAAACAAATAAAAATACAAATATACATAGGTATATTTATATTAGAGAACTAATAGTTCATATTGTTTTGGTATGTAAGCTTCATTTTTCACTTTTAAAGTTAATAGAATTAGTGGAAAACTTTTCAATCATTTGTAAAGTAGCAAATTTGAGTTTTGTTTAAAAAGCTAGAGGTAAGATTTTGTGCAAGAAAGTTCATTCTTCTTGGTGACTCAAAATTTGTGAAGAATCAATGGGTAGAGCTTTAATTTAAGGGAAATCAAGACAACTGACAGTTAAAGAATTCTAAGAGCAAACCGGGAGAATGATAAAAGAAAAAACCCATCTGAAAGCATTTAGATAAAAAAGAAATCAGTAAATTTACTTGAAGGTCTACTACCAAAGAATTAGAAAATTTAAGACATTTGAAAATTACGTTTTGGGTTGGGTTTAACTCAGCAGCATAAGCACGTGCTTGGCAAGCATGAGGTCATGAGTTCGATCCCCGGCACCAAAAAAAAAAAAAAAAAAAGGTTACGTTTTTCCAAAACTAAATTAAAATAATTTTTAAACATTGATTTTAACATGATGTGGTTTTATCCATACTAAGAGTTTTTCTTAGGATGCTTCACGTGGGCTGAAATATGACTGCTAAGTGGGAGGACCGGAGGAAGTACACATTGCGGTCTACTTCGTATCCTATGTTGTTAATGGATTCAGTTTCCTCCCTCCTGAGGAGCCATTCTCTGTGTGACAGTATTTCCTCTATTTTTCCCTTCCTGCCTTCATTCCTCACTCAGTTTCATATCATATAGCTAGCTGCACATTTCGGCCAGTATGTTATGTATTTTTGATACAGGAGAGGAAGTGCTTTGGCCCTCACAGAGCTTCCATTCTGATAGAGGGAGCTGAAAATAAATAAACCCCAAAGTGACGTCATTTTCAGCCATGCTAAGTATTGTCAAAACAAAACAAGGTGACATCACTGCTTCTTCAGGGCACATTGGTGATCTATTAAAGAAAAACATTTATGCTTGTTTTGGAGGGCCAGGGAAGACTTCTCAGAAAAAAAGAAACTGAGATTTGACTAATAAAAAGAGCAAGTTTACCTGCACATGGAGAAGAGGTGTGAGCTAGTTATACTCACAAGTCAGCAAGGCCTGCAGGGTAGAGCTCAGCACCTGGCCCTGGTGGGGCTGGCAGACTTCGAATGCAAGGCTTGGGAGGCCAGAGAACACACTTTCTTTTCTGATGGAATTGGAAACTTCTAGTATGTTTTAGGCAGAGAACGACATGCCCCTAGTGGTAGTTTGAAAGTTAGCAGAATATTACAGATAGTGCAAGACTACTTTTAGATGTGGAGCCATTTTCTGATGTAAAGAGAACAGTTTTGGAGGAAAATTCAGAAGTTTGCATTTGGACCTGAAAAATTCAAGAGATCAATTAGGCTTCCACATGGTGATTTCAAGAAGGCAGTGAATATTGGGCTGGGTCTATTCCCTTCAGTGATTAATTACTATTTACTGAATTCTTCCAGTTAGTGTTGAAAATGTACTGAAACAGAAGATAACACATTTACATAGTCAGTTATTCAGGATGTAGGAAAGACAGTATATGGATAACTGTGAGATTTATAAAATCAGAATGAAACTTTAGCTAAAATAAAACTTTTTTTAAAAAAGGAATTTGTTAGAGAGGCAGTTCTTATTTATTTCTTCCTGTGCTTATTTTATGAATTCTGAGGAATCAACAATATTTAAGCTACACCATACTTATGGGCTGTTTCAAAGAAGATTAAATGATAATTACTTAATACTGAGTTTGTCCTCATGCAGTGACATATAATTCAGTCATTAAACAGAATGACGTTTTGTTATTTGCAGCCACATAGGGATGGGATTGGAAGATGTAAAGTGGCAGAAGCCTGGAACACAGACAGAGTGCAATTGTTACAGATGTGGAAGCTAAAGAAACTGATCTCTTAGAAATAGAATATAGAATAGTGGTCACTAGAGGCAGGAAGGGCAGGGAGGAGAGGAATAGAAAACATACCTACACACATTTAAATAGGAAGAATAAGTTGTGGCATGGCACAGTGGGGTGCCAGTAGCTCACAACTACTTACTGTACATCTCAAAATAACTAGAAGAGCTTACAATTTCACAACCCAATATAATTACTCTATTTAGTCATTACTCAATGCCACAGTGTACCCCATAAAGATACATACTTGTTATGTGTTAATTAAAAACTAAAAGTTTCCAATTTTTCATTATATCACATATAGGATCTTAAGTCTGAGGCAAGAATAAAAACTTTTTAAAAGATGGCTTTGGAAGTCATTAATAGTATTTTTAATCGTTCTCTAAAGAGTAACTGTTCACATGTAGGACAAAGCAAAATCTTAACCATTAAAATACTTGTAGCATATCTTACCCATTTTTTTTTTCTTTGCAGATTATGTACTTTAGTTCTCTGTTCCCGTATGTGGTACTTATATGCTTCCTAATCCGAGCATTGTTTTTAAGTGGTTCAGTTGATGGCATCCGCCACATGTTTACTCCTAAGGTATGTAACACATTTCTATTTAAGGCTTGTGATCAGAAAAGCATTTTTCTTGTTAAAATGTCTACATAGTTACATTTGAGAACTTATTGATCTAAAATATTTATTTTAGGCTTTAAAATTATATTTATATTAATCAACCTAGAAAGATGAGTTTTTTAAAAGCCATATTTAAATACATGGCTCTTATCTTAAATGGCCTACTTTGGTTCTAGAATAAAACTATGAGTAATTAAACTTGAAAAAAAAATCTTCTTTTGTAACAAATTAACTTCTAATCTTTATGTTAACTTTTTTCCCCTCTATTTTAGTGGTTCTTTATCTTTTTGTGTCATGAATTCATTTGGAAAACCAACAATAAGTTCTTCCTAGAGAAAATACTGCACATGTTAATTTGTTTAGTTTCCCTGGAGATCGATAAACAAGCACCTAAAATACATGGGTCTTATATTCTGAAATATTGTCTCATAGAAAATCAGTGAATTTTTTTGTTTTTGAATTATGTTTAGGTTTTATATCTTCTGAAATAAAAGTTATAGTGATTAGCTTGGGAGCTTTTGTAAATGCAAAATTAAGTATATTCTAAATAGCCTCCATAGAAGGGTGAAAATTTAACCTGATATTCAATTTAGGAAAGTTGAACTCAATTCTGTGTATAGAATAAGTTCAATCAGCATTGAGGACTTGGTCATAACTTCTTGTTTTGATTTGCTAGAAAATGAAAATGAATTATAGGGTGTAAATATTTTTGTTATTTAGTGAAATGAAGTTGTACATCACTGTTAGTTTGCTAGTATTATCCCAGGCAGATATGAAGGTACAGAGACAGAGGGTACAACTGAAAATTCGCACAGAGCTTAGAAGTTGAAAGGAGAATGTGTAGGCAATGTTATGGGGTGAATTGGGCAGAAGGACTTAGCTTCTGTGGAATTCTTTGTCACTCCTGCAGCTTCCTTGATACCAGGTAAAAGAAGCTGTGGTCTTTGCGTGTCTGGTTCAGCGTGGGTTTTCATTATGTAGTGGCAAAAATGCCTACATTTACCATGTGATTTTCTTACCTAGTTCCAAAGTCTTGCTTAACACTTAGTCCTTGGAACTATTCCACTAGAAAGCTAGGTTAGATTTACAAATTTCCACTATATTTTAACTAAAATGTCTTTCAAATATTTACTTTCAATTTTGGCTATAATCTTTCATGAGTTGAAGACAATCAAATTCTATGTGAATTTCTGGAATATATCCACTTCATAAATTGGCAGTTACTTATGACACAATTAGAAACGTTTAAGGAGATATTTTAGAATTTGATATAATATTTCTACATGCCTCAGTATTTAATCAGTAGCATAAATTATTTTTAGTAAGGGCTAAGTATTGCTATTAAAAGGTTGAATATTTTCCTTCAGTTCACTTTTTACTAACTGTTGGAAAGATACTGTATCACATCACTCTTGTAAGTGACAGTTAATATAAAAATGAAAATATAAGTAATTTACCTTGAAATTTGCATTGTTTATACAAGGGAAGTACCCAAGCTTGTAAAATATGCTGAAACAGCTAATGGAGGCGTTAGTTCAGAAGTTGCAGGCTTTAGGAATGTCTTTAATAAATAAGTTTTTCCTGCCATCTAGTGGGTAAAATCAAGATGGACAGTTGAGTGCAATGTGGAGATCAGCATTTATCATAGACTTACTGTATAGAAAAGACCACTAAATATGATACCTTATTTGTTCATAAATTACATAATCATAATTATGTTTCATGAGAATGCTTCATAAATTTCAAAAGTAATAATAACTTAAGCTAAATAAATTAATAAATCCCAATATGTGGGAAAATACTGAGTTTTGAAAAGTACCTATTTTCATATTTTATTCCTATCCCAGAACTGTTGTAATTAAGAATATTAAGTGATATAAACCATATAAAGTGCATATCAGTTTGCCTCTGTAAAGTTTATGGATGTGATCTGTTACTCGGCACTTAGAGTGATGTGGGTGCAGTAGTGTAGTTCTTGTTACTCCCATTTTACTACTGAGGAAGCTGAAAGTAAGAGAGGACACGCCGTTTGCCATAAGTTGCAAGATTGTTACATTGTTTTATGGCAAAATCAGGATGTGAATTTTCAGATTTCATGCTGAAGCTATATTTGCTTTTATCCTCAATAAAGGCAACATCACTGCAGTATTAAAAGAGATAAAATACCAGTTTAAAAGCTACTGTTACTGAACTAAAGCTTAAAGGTTTAATGACATTTATATAGGATATGGTTAACCTCAATTGTTGTATTGAAAATATTTGATTATATCATTGGCATACTTGATAATTATCCAAGAAGAAATGCAGTCCTTTGAAATATGAGTTCACAGATAGGAGTGTAAGAGTTTTGGATCTGAAGGATATGTCACAGATAAATTTCTTATAATTTCAGAGTAAAGGTTTATGGAAAACTTGTGAATGAATGAATGGATAATATTAACTGAATATGCAAAGTACAAATAATTACATGTTTCAAAGTATAATTGTTACCTGATTAAGTCACTAGATTTCCACCAGAAAATGTAAAACTTAAATAAGCATTAGGGAGTACTTATTTAGCTTAATAATTATTTTATTTCCTTGATAGTCTCTCCTTTCCATTAAAAAAAAAAAACAAGCAAACAAACCAAAAGTTTATTTCTACTAAAGAAAACGGACTATCTTCAAGGTTTAAATGTGTGCATAAATTGCATTGTAATTATCCAAACAATGTGCTAATTTGGATGAAGTATTACTTTGCCGCTGACTTCTATTCTGTTTAATTTCAAACAGCTTGAAATAATGCTGGAGCCCAAGGTCTGGAGAGAAGCTGCTACTCAGGTGTTCTTTGCCTTAGGTCTGGGATTTGGCGGTGTCATTGCCTTTTCAAGCTACAACAAGAGAGACAACAACTGTCACTTTGATGCTGTCCTGGTGTCCTTCATCAACTTTTTCACTTCTGTCCTGGCGACACTGGTGGTGTTTGCAGTTCTGGGCTTCAAAGCAAATGTCGTAAATGAGAAATGCATTGCTCAGTATGGATAATTAATTTCCATTAGCTTTTGACAGCATAATTTTATACAAAATATATGCCATGAACCCTAAGTGCTCATTCTTGCATTATTCTATTTTTCAGAAACTCAGAAATGATCATAAAATTTTTGAAAATGGGAAATATTAGTCAGGATATTATTCCCCATCATATCAACCTCTCCTCTGTTACTGCCGAAGATTATCACTTAGTTTTTGACATCATTCAAAAAGTCAAAGATGAAGAGTTTCCTGTTCTTCAGCTCAACTCCTGTCAAGTTGAAGATGAGCTAAATAAAGTTAGTAGGCCATGTTTGAGCAGCAAAATAATTATTGTTTGTATAAAGTATGTAACATCCAGCAGATTTCTTTCAGGAAAATGGTCTTCAAAATGCCGAGAAAATATTATATCATTTCAAGTTTCACATTCTTCATTTCAGAGAAAATACTTTCTTAGCAAGATTTTTTTTCTTTACAGAGCAATTTTCACTCAGCCATACTAATTTAAAAGATGAATGTCAATAAAGGGATTTTCATCACAGAATGATTAGTGTATGATTAGTATAATGCAGAATTTGAACTGTAATTCCTTTGTGAATGCATTGCATAATTGTTTTGAGATATAGATGATATTTGAAATGGTCATTTAATAGCTGTTTTCAACAATATATGAGTAAGTCTTTTTTCTTAGGCACTCTTTTTGTTTCAATAAATAATTGGGGAACAGTCATACACATCCTTTTATTGGCTGCCACTGGCAACTCTTATTGTCAAAAACAAACAGAAAATGGATAAATTTGCTATTGATTACTTAGATTATGATATGTAACTATACTCCAGGATGAACATAAAGAATTACATGCTTGAAATTATGGTCAAAGCCATCATTTGCATAATGATCTTGAATTGTATAAGGAAAATAATTACTAATTCACTCTTCAAAGATTGTTCTTAAAATTCCAAAATTTTAAGTGTCTTTGTGAGCTGACATGATCAACTTGAAGTTTGGTTAAGTTTCAGTTTATTAGAAGTTGTTATTTTAAAGAACTGATTATTCATGCTATTTATAAAAAATAAATTCACATTAATACATACTAGCAATTCCATTTCATTCTGCCTGATTGAAGAATTTATCTTTCATTTCCTCATTACTATTAACTGAAAATTCATTGGGTCTCTTTAAATTAGGAAAACTAGTGCATCAAGCCAGCATTTTTCAATAGGGAGATAAGAATACCAAATGTAGAGAAGTTAAGACATAATAATTTTTGTAATATTGAATATGAGCTTTTTAAATCCAGCTATTTTGTTTTATCTTTTTTAAGTTGCATCCACATTTTTCTTTTAAATTAAAACAATTTGTTATTACAGTCTAATAACAAATTGAGCTATTTTATCTATAGGTAAGAAATAGATGTACGTATATTTGTATATATGTTTATGTGATAATAAATCACTATTCATACTCATCAAACTAGGGATATAAAACTGGTGTGTATCTCTTCACAAATTCTAAGATCTTTGTGAAATGTTTAGAACACTGCACAATATGGTTGCGTGCTCTGTTCTGAAGTTCTAAATAGTTTCACTATTTATGTTACTTGGTCTAATTAAATCTGGATTTTGAGAGTGAGAAATTGATCTAACACATTAAAAGCTGGTGTCAGCATGTTTATTTTTGGTGGCCCCTGGCTATTTGGCTATTATTTAGAAGTTTCCTTTCCCATTGTAACTGATGAATAGAGTAGTAACATAATCTTGCTCTGTATTAATGTTGGGTTTTCTGTATTTTACAGGCTGTTCAGGGGACTGGCTTAGCATTTATTGCCTTTACAGAAGCTATGACCCATTTCCCTGCATCTCCCTTCTGGTCAGTAATGTTCTTCCTCATGCTGATAAACCTAGGACTTGGCAGCATGTTTGGGACCATTGAAGGAATCATCACACCTATTGTGGACACTTTTAAAGTCAGGAAGGAAATTCTTACTGGTGAGCTTCTCCTTAAATTTATTTGACTTTTCATTGAATTAATATAGGTCATTTTATTCTTATTGAGAGAGTAGAGATAAAAATAGGAAGTTTAACTTCTGAATTTTAGTAGATTCTAATTATTATTATTTTTTATTTTAAAGAGAATAAAGCCAAGCAACATAAAACAGAATAAGACCAATCAAAACAAACCAGTGTAAGTGACATAGGACTTCAAACAATATCAAATCAATAATGGTTACCATGATGCCTCTTGTTTTAAAAATAGCTGTAGATGCCTTCAGATAGTAAAAATCAAACAGAACAGAATAGAAACAAATAAAAATAGACTAATAAACACAAAACAACCATAAAACAATAAAAGCAAAACAATGAATGCAATAAAGGACTTCAAATAAGACAACAGTGAATCCAAAATGGCTACCATACTATATCTTGCTATCTTTGAAGTAGCTGCCTATGCCATCGGATATCACAGGAGAAACAAAAGAAAACAGAAGAAAACCCAACCTATCACACCAATGAAAATGGTACAGGACTTCAAAGCAGGATGATAGGGAATTAACAATGGCTACCACCCTCAGAAGGAGAGCTCCCCATAGATGCCACACGGGGTGCCATTATCCTCTGAATAGATGATCAGACCACCAGCTCTAGACCTGCAAAGTCAGTGAAACCAAACCAAACACTGCAAGCAACAAATTGCATTTCACCTGAATAGCTATCATCGCAGCCTGTTTCTCTGGATCAGCCTGTTGCTTACCGGGTGCGTGCTTGCGTGCATGCGTGCACATGCGTGCGTGCATGTGTGTGTGCGTGTGCGTGTGTGTGTGTGTGTGTTGGCTCTTCTTGTTTCCCAGCCTGTGTGCCGAAAGAGGTCTGGCTGTTCCCCCACTGGCAGTGGCCTGTGCATGACACTGGTTTGCAGAGAGGGCTTGCTTCTTGGTGAATTCTGATTTTAGTCCCTCTAATTATTATCTTAATATATATTTGTAATATAAAGCATTTATTCAATAAATGTTATACTTCATTGCTTATGACACTATGTCACTACTCATTGATGATAATGTCACAAATTACTGATTTTAATTTGGTAAATATCTGTGTATATATATCCTGAATTCTATTGAAAAAAAAAATGATGAACTTCTTTAACTTTTCCCAGAAAGTAGTTTCTACATAAACATACCAGGATTAATATCCTGCCTGATATAAAGGCTAAAAAGTTATCTTTGCATTCTTATCTTTGCTCTCCTGTATCCAAACCATCCCTTTCTTTGTTATAGAGCTTGTAAAATTAACGGAAAAGAAAAAGTGTAGAAAGAACTCACAAAGGAGTATCTGCTCCTTTGTGACATTTGAAAAACGCTTTCTCTCTCCTGTCTGTTGGGAGCCTGATTACACTTCAAGCCTTATTTGAACTGTGTGTTACCTCACCACCTTTTACGTGTACTTCTTTTTTCTTCAGCATAGTAAGACTTACAAGAGAGAATTTTTCATTATTTTTTCCTCTCACATCTCCAGCAAAATTCTGCCTGTCCGTAACATATACAATGCACTTTCTGTGCATTTGCCCTAAATTCTATGCTGCAGTTAGGAGAAAGTAAAATTAACATTGGCTGTGGAGACAAACAGAATTGGATGAAAATCTCAGTTCTGTTACTTCCAGCCTGCGATTTTAAGTACTAATACTTAAATTTTGCAGGGTCATTTCTTTCATCTGTAAAATGAAAATTGAAATATATTGCTTAATGGAAGTGTTATAGAAATTAAACATAAAGCCGGGCGTGGTGGCTCATGCCTGTAATCCCAGCACTCGGAAGGCTGAGCCAGGAGAATCATTGCGCGTTCGAGACCAGCCTAGGCTACAAAGTGAGTTCAAGGCCAGCCTGAACTGCATAGAGAGACCCTGTCTCAAAAAGACCAAAAAAAAAAAAAAAAACAGATAGAAATTAAACATAATACTTGAAGTTGATGGTATATTGTGACCAGTACTTATAGTTAAATGTAATGGACTTCCAAGTCAGTGCTACTTTTTTCTTTTTCATAAATATGTGCTTACATATATTTATTTCCATGTAATGTAACTCATTGCACTAGCATAGTGTTCAGAGATGGAGGTAATGCCTAATGCACCTCGTAATTGTTGGGAGTAAGAAAACCTCACGTGATTAAATCCATGTCTGCTTTGTCCTCTTGTGAATTGCTTTCAAATACTGTGCTCCTTCTGATTTTACTAACCTCTGCTAAAAGAAAGTGGTTGAGAAATAGAACGTAGTCTTTTTGTTTTACTATAGTGGACTTCTTTGCTGATGAGGAAAGAATAAAAAAAAATATGATACTAGCATATGAATTCTAAAAGCCTTTCTCAGTTTTTATAATAGCAACTGTTCTGAATGTATGCATCTTGGATCTTACTTGGGGAAATTTCCTTTAGATGGTTCTTAGTTGTTACTTTGATGATTACATTGCTCATATCTGTCCCGATTAGTTTCCACGCTAACAGGTTGAGGCAAAGATGTGTGCATTCATGCTGAGGCTAGTTCTGATCAGGTTTTTTGGTTGTACTTTAAATATTACCATAATTCAATCAAATATAAAACAGTAAAAGTTTTATGATCATATAAATCTATTAGTTTCATTACCAGTTAAAATTTCCATATAGATTTTAAAACAATAGTAACTTATCAAAGGTGGGAATGGCCTATGAATGTTTGCTGTCTACAAAGGTCAAGTTGATATTAATAATAGGGATAGGATGTAGAAGTTTATGATTTTCAAAATTCTCTCAGTTTGGCCTCATTTATAATCTGTGCTTGGTAAATGAGATGCCCCACTCAGGAAGATGAATTAATGTTTTATTGTGAATTTATATTCCAGCCTATACTGAACCCAAGTAATTTAACTCCTAATATATAACATTCCTGTAGTATAGGGAAGGCTATAGATATATTATAAAAATTTAAAAATTTTTTTGAACATAATAATTCATAGTGAACTTTAAAAGGCTTAATTTTAACTTTGAATATGGGGTCATTTTTTCCCATTTATTCCTTTCCTTTAGTTATCTGTTGTCTTCTTGCATTTTGCATCGGCCTGATATTTGTGCAACGCTCTGGAAATTACTTTGTTACCATGTTTGACGATTATTCTGCAACATTGCCTCTGCTAATTGTAGTCATTTTGGAGAATATTGCTGTGAGCTTGGTTTATGGCATAGATAAGTAAGTATGCTTCCTTTTATGCCTTCATTTTTCATCCCTATTTGGAAAAGATGAGTTGTCAACATTTATTTCATCTAGGAGGAGACAGAAATGAAGAGAGGGAATTTTTTTCCAAGTCACGTAGTTTAAAAGATCTTATTCATTCAACAATTTCAGTGAAGTCTACTTCTCTACTGGGTGGACAGTTAAAATTCTGTAGACTGTAATAGTCCAGAGTTCTGCAGCTTAGATTTAATGCTGCTAATAAAATGGTAGCATTCAAGATCCAGTGGATATTAACTATATTGCAACAACCTTGGGCTCTTTTGAGTTGTTATTTTCCTGCATTTCACAAATGAGGAAAATCAAGCTTAGAGAAGCTGTATGACTTTTTGTCACACATGTAGATGGAAGCAGGTCTCAAATTCATAGCCATTTCTGTTTAATTTTAAAGCTTATCTTCTAATCACTTTGCTAAACTTTTATGAAAGGAGCATGTTCATAATGCCTTATGGAGCAGAACTTTTTGGGGAAATGATATACAGTATTATCTATTATACATATGTATTATTTTATGCACATAAGCAATATATATATAAAAGCCCTTTGGAGACTTTAGCCAATATATTTTAGATTAATTTCCTCTAATTAACATACATAGCCTGTGACATAATAAAATCATTAAGGTTATTAGGTCTTTGTGTAAACCAGGAATGAATGCAAATTAAATGACAAGCAGAGGCCTCTTCAGTGACTTAAAGAAAAATTAGTGTCAAGGGATAATTTGTGTCAAAGCTTTTTATTTATTGTTAAAAACTCCAGGCTCAAATGGAAGGAAACATATTTATTTATTTATTTATTTAGTTTTGGCTTTTTGAAACAGGGTCTCACTATGCAGTTCAGGCTGGCCTTGAGCTCACTTTGTAGCCCAGGCTGGTCTCAAACTCGCAACAATCCTCCTGCCTCAGCCTCCCGAGTGCTGGGATTACAGGCATGAGCCACTATGCCTGGCTAGGAAACATATTTAATAGTTGTGTACTGTATAGTAATAGTAATGTAGCTGTGCGACAGGTATTAGCTCTTATGCTTTGTATGAAACACTATATGGATGGCAAATATGCCTATGAAAGATGCTTCTGGTCACATGTCCTCAGTGACTAAAATAATAATATGACTACATGTCTACTAGAATGGCCAAGATCCGGAGCATAGCTAAACTGCTGGTTAGGATGTGGAACAATAGAAACTCTCATTGGTGGTGACATGCAAAGTAGTATAGCCATTTGAGAAGATGTTTTGGTAGTTTCTAAGTGAAGATGAAGATTTTTGTTTTTATCATGTGATCTGGCAAACACATTGCTTAGTATTTACTCAAAGGAATTGAAAGTATATGTCTGCACAAACCCCCGCGTATAACTGTTAATTGCAGATTTATTTATAAATGCGAAAACTTGGAAGTAACAAAGATGTCTTCAATATAGACCAAGGCAATGGAATATTATTCATAGCTCAAAAGAAATGACCTATCATGCCATGCAAAGATCTGGAGGAATTAGCAATGACTACTACTAAGAGATGGCTTTTTCTTGAATATCTACCTCATGTAGGAGTCTGCCTATGTTACATTTCAGAAAAGCCAACTGTGGAGACAATAGAAAGTCCAGTGGTTGACACAGGGGAAAGATGAATATGTGGAGCTCAAAGAATGATGAAACTATTCTGATATAATTGTGGGTCTAGTTGCTTATCATATTTTAGTGTAAACTTATGGAATATAGAACACCAGAAATGAAGCTTAAAAGTCAGCAGTGAATTCTGGGGTATAATCCTGGGTCAACACGGGCTCATCAGTTGTAGCATGTGTACAGCTGACGGAGGATGTCAAGAATTTTGGAAAGTGGGAATAATTCAAATAAAAAAAAACTTATTAGATCATAACAGTTAATTAGGAAAAATATGTGGAAAATGAAAATGAGGACTCTGTGAAGCTGAAAATGATGGAGCCACTTTTTTTTTAACTTTCAATGACTGAAATAAGAAAACCAAAGACAAATGGGAATTAGCAAGAAGAGAGCCCCATGAATGGTCAATTAAGAAAGAGTAATGATAAACTGCTGTCAGCCACAAGGCATGTGTAGCATCACATCGGTAGGTAGGACACAGAGGACATGCAGCTGGGCTTCTGACTCCTTCCGGACCTGCTGTCCCGAAGACGTGGCCTGAGGCGGGAGAAATTTCATTGCTTTCATTTCAAGGACAGCGAAGAGATCAAATGCGGTAATTATCAACACTGGAATGGTCCACTTGCCAAAATTCTTCAAACTAACAAAACATAGTTTTTCCCCAAGACCTAAATGTTGCACCAAAACAAAAGCATTGGGAGCAGAACCCAAACTTAGCAGGACATTTGCCAGTACAAAAGAGATACAAGGTAATGCTGAGGAGCTGGGCAGAAGGAGTAAGCCTCATTCTGAAGTGAATCCTTGATTACCTGGTGTGTAAAGAAGGGGAGTGCTTATCCCTCCATCCCAACCATACAGGGAAACTTGTCTCATTTAAATATACTCATCTTGAGAAAAGTTAGTTTAAGGAAAAAAGGAAAAGGGCAGTCTAATATTCCTGAAGTCATTCAAAACACTCAGCAAAACCAATGACAGGGACCAAGAGTTTAGCTCAGTGGCATAAGTGGCTGCCTGGCAAGTGTGAGACCATGAGTTTGATCCCCGGTACAAAAAAAAAAAAAAAAAAAAGACAAATTGACAGTAATTCAAAGTAATTTCAAATCAGTTTTCAAAACTGATAGATGCTATCAAAGGACAAGATAATACCAGAATTACTGCAAAATACAATAATTAGAGAAAAGAAGACATGTGCACAAAAGTGGTAGGACTGAATAAATAAATGTGAATAAAATGAAAATGCTTCAGAAATGGAGATCAAATCAATGGAATGCCAGTGAAGAGCCACAATACCTTATTCTTTGAGATTATAAAAAATAAATATTAAGGAAAGATGTGTATGTATATATATGGAGGACAAATATAAAAACTATCACTCAAAAAATGACCTAAAATAAGTAAAATCTTGCATGTTGAAAGGGCACAGAGTGTTTAAAAACATAGGCTTCCACAAGGACATGCAGCTTGCCAGTTCAAGAAAAGGCAGAGGTGGAGGAAGGGAGCACCCATGAAGGGGTAAAGCTAAACAGAAAAAGAAAATCATTTCCAAGAGAAAAAAATCTGATTGGTAGTAGACCTTTGGAACAGTATTATGATGTTAAATATAATTATTCCATTCAAGGAAAGAAAATGTATTTTAAATCCAACCAGACTGACATTTAAGTATGGTGAACATAGCCAATTTCAACAGTGCAAATCCTTAAGAAATGGTGTTATTATGTCTTTCTAAAGAATCTGTTAGAAAACTAACTTTAGACAACCAGAAAGTCTACAGAAATATCAGTGGTGAGTGGGCAGTAAAGATTCATTTCCATGTAAACATTAAGAGAGCGAGAGTGCTATGTCATGGCTATCACACGTGTTCTGACAGCATTAACGTTGTACACCTAAAAGGAAAGTTTCATATTATGTAAATTATACTTTGACAACCTAAGTTTAAGAATTTCCACATAAATCTAATTATAATTTCTATTTCTAAGTTTCTAAGTCTAATATAGGGGAAACAAGGGAGTTTAATACAATCATGAACAACCCTATGGGGATACTATGGGCAAAATCTAGACTTGGGGACTATAGGACAAAGTACCCAAGGAATTCAACAACAACAACGAAAAGAAGAAACAAGAAATTACAAGAGGGACTAGAATTTAAAACGGACTAGAATTTAAAACGGACTCGTGATGCATTGATTTATTACAAAATGTGGACCTTCTTCCAACCAAAGTGAAATTTCAAAAAAAATGCAAACATAAATTAGAGATATTTGGTAGATAATTGAAGAATTATTGTTATGTAAAGAATGACACAAAGATTTTTTTAATGTATTGCAGAGAAATGTTCATAAAATAGGAGATATCAGTAAAAGAAGACTTTTCAATAATTGATTTAAGAGGGTTTTTTGATCAATGATAAATGTAACACCAGTTTCATTTTACTTTTTAAAACTTTTTAGCTGATAAGTCATTTTCTAATATTGATTTTTGGTTCTGCATAAAATATCATGAAGTATTCATGGTTAAATCTCTGACAAATCTCTTACACAATGCATCTTTTAAGGTATAGCAGAGTTAACTTGATGAATCATTATGTACTCTCATTCAGGTTTATAGAAGATCTGAAGGATATGCTGGGTTTTGCTCCCAGCAGATATTACTATTACATGTGGAAATATATTTCCCCTCTGATGCTATTATCACTGTTAATAGCGAGTGTTGTGAACATGGGATTGAGTCCTCCTGGCTACAATGCATGGATTGAAGATAAGGTAAAATATAAAACAAGAATATTAGATTTTTTTAAAAGGTTAAAAAACCTATGTCACAAGTTTTTGTCTAGTTTTTTTAGCAATTGTTTTAGCCATTTACTGAATGGTGCTGCTTTTATTCAAGGATCTTAAGAATTATTCTTTATGCCACAAACATCTACGTTTTTTGTGCATCATGAATTTCTTAAACCCATGGGGATCTTTGACTTTTCCCTTAATAAAGCATAGGCATTCATCTTACCAGTGAGGAGCCGATACCTATTTGGTCCTTGACTCTAGAAAACAGAAATACTTTTTTCTATACACATTAAAAAATTTTGTCTCTAGAACTACACAACAATGGAAAAAAGGAATTAGCCATGTAAGCATAATTTAAATAAGTAAATGATTTCTATTAGCAGCAATTTAAAATTCAAGCTGAATTAACCAAATAGTAACATACTGTGTTATGAAATCAGAGTCCTTATTTTTCTGAGATGCCTGTGGCCTTCATCCTGTCATTAATAATTCTACATAACAGAGTCAAGACTGAGACCTAAATCTGTAATCCTTACTTAAATCTATAGGGCCAGCTGTGCTTCACAATTTAGATTTTAGATATTTAAAGAGGATATGGCAAATAGAACAGTTATTTATGGCTTGATAATAAATTACTCCAAACCCAGTGACTCCAAGTTGTGGTGCTTCCTGAGTGACCTGGGATTCGTTCAACTCATGCAGCTTGGAGCACTGGTCTCTCCTCACCACCCCTCTTTGCTCTCTTGCCTTTCATTCTAGGCTTCCCTGAACCATACTGGTCTCAGGGCAGCCTGCTAACAAGCAGAAGCAAATCCTACGAGGTCTTCAAGACCTAGTTTTGAAAGTTGCTCAATGTATCTCTCACTGTTTTCTGTTCATCAAAGCAAGTCACAGAGCTAGTCCAGATTTCTTTGCTAGCAGACCTGAGACTAATAGTTTTTTGCATGTGCATAGGAAGATGATTAATAATTATTTTCTGGCCCTAACAGGCATCTGAAGAATTCCTGACCTATCCACTGTGGGCAATGGTTGTTTGCATCTCCCTGATGGTCCTGGCAATACTTCCTGTCCCGGTCATCTATGTCATTCGTCACTGCAACCTCATAGATGACAGTTCTGGTAACTTAGCGTCTGTGACCTATAAGAGAGGAAGGGTCCTGAAAGATCCTGTAAACTTAGAGGGGGACGATGCAAGTCTCATTCATGGAAAGATAACAAGTGAAATGTCGTCTCCCAATTTTGGAAAAAATATTTACCGAAAACAGAGTGGGTCACCAACTCTGGATACTGCTCCCAACGGACGTTATGGAATCGGATACTTGATGGCAGACATGCCAGATATGCCAGATATGCCAGAATCGTCTGCCTTGTAGCCCGGGGGAAATCAACAAGCTGTGTCTCGTTCGTTTTATCAATGAACATTGGCTCTACTGAGAGAAGCACTAGGCTTCACTCATCAGAGGGCGATCTCAGGTGTTCTATGGCTGTGCTCTGTAATCCTAACAGTACGTGTTGATTCAGCTAGGGCAGTCCTTTGGATTCCTTGGTTTGCATTTGAGCAGAAAAGATTACATGCAAAACTTACAGTGACTGAGGTCCATGTTTGTCGGAATTTTTAAAAAGTACTTTTGGTGTATTTCCGAGTATTTCTATCTCTACAAAAACAGCTATTACCTCAGTTTCTAATAATTTCTGGATTTCATAGTATTGGCTATTCAATGATGGTATAACATTAAAATCTGTAAATTTGCCTTCAGGGTAACTCCCAGTACTACAGTGAGCAGTTGTATAAATCGGTGCCTCTCAGCACATTTCCGTGAATATATTGTGTAGATAGGCTGTACTTATTTTGGTAGCACTGATACCTTCTTAAGAACTTAGCTGAAGAAAATTACAAAATATTTTCTTATGTAATAGCTGAATAGAGCAATAGTATCAAAGATAAGAAGGCACTAATGCTGGGATAACAGGTTAGACTTAGAGGTGACTGAGGACCATGTGAGTGGTGACTGTATATGTTGTGTAAAATATATGTGTGAAGATGACTTAAGAGTGAGTCACTCAGCACCCTCAAGAATTATGCAGATTTTGCATTTTTCTTATGCCCTGTGCCTAAAAACCTACTTGATATTTATTGTGGTTTCCAGATTACTCACAGTATATTTATATAATATACTTGCAATGTATATAGATGTATATTAGTACTCTAAGTACTGATTTGAAAACTTGAAGCAAGATGGCATTTTATTTCATATATTTCTGTTTTGCTTCTGTTTTATGCAAATATGAATCCTTTTTTAAGTGATTGTTAAAATTGTATGGCATTACATTTTAATCTACAAATAAACAAAGTTTAAAAATGGTGTGTGTTTTTCACAGTGATTTTGCTTGTTTCACCTGAACTGGATCATTTTGTATTTCAGACAGCGCTTAATTAATCGTCACATTCCAAGTTGGACCCTAACCCTAACCCTACAGTCACTAGGAACAATAGAGCATTCTGCTAAAATGTTGTTTTAATGTAGTTTTACAACTCTTCAAAAACATAGCCTCCTGGGAAACCACGTGTACAGTTCGGTGCTTGTTGCACCAGCATTGTCCCTGAAGTTAAAATACTGTCATTTTAATAAATGAAATTGTTGCAGATATGGCAATAGATACAACAGAGGATTACTAAGTGACAAATTTCCAGCACACTACACAGTATCACACTTTATGTAAGATCTCTGCATTTATTCATCCTGCGTATTTAGCAGTTTCTTTTGGCCTAATTTTCCCATTTCTTCCCCCTTTCCACTGCTGACACTCATTGTTCTACTGTCTGTTTCTGCCCATTTTACCTATTTGGCTTTTTAAAAGATTCCACATATAAGTGATACCATGCAGTTTTTTTTTTCTCTGTCTGGCTTATTTCACTCAGCATAATGACCTTCAGGTTCATCTATGTTTTTGCAAATGGTCACACATCCTTTTTTAATGCTGAATAATGTGCTGTTGTGTGAATATTCTGGTTTCTTTTTATCCATTCATTCCTTGTTAGTCTCTTAGATTATGTCTGTATCTTGTCTAAATCATGATGCAATAAACATGGGAATAAAGGTTTCCCTATTAGGTGCTGATTCTATTTCCTTTTGATATAGTTAAGAGTGTGGTACCTGCTTCACACTAGGAAAAAGAATTATGAAGAATACATAAGCCATATTTTTGAGATGAAAAATAATAAAAAGCCTTCTAATGGCCTCATCTGGCAGATAGGGGAGTAAAGCTAAAGGATTCAATACAAAGTGAACAAGTTTTCTCCCTTTTGTTTCTTTTATGTAGTTAATTCTCCAGCTGTTCATTCATTTATTGACGTGTTCACCTTTCTTTCAGGATCTATTAACTACTTTAGTCTTAGTACCGAGCGGAGGTACCATTAGTTAGAATACAGATGTAACAGTTTTACCTCAGTGTAAGGGCTTTGACACTGATACCCATATCCATCTTTTCCCTGGCACTGTAGTGTTTAATTATCAAGTAATGTGAAATTTCATTCTTTACATCTAAATTTTGAGGCTGTTTGTCTTTGCATTATTTTCCACTACTTGCATAAACTCTGGCCTAAACTTGCATCTGTATATTACATATTCAAGAATTGTTTTTAAATGTAAAAGGTAAGATACAGGCTAATACAGTATTCAGAGTGGAATATGATGACAAGAGAAAAAACATACTGCTATGTGTAGATTTATAATGACCAAAGCTAAGTATGTTGACACAATTAAGTCTCAGTATGTAATTTCACGAAAACATGTATGTTTTTGTGTTTGGGTCTATATGTATTTTTAAACAGTTTTAGTTTTTAAAATTTACTTTAAGGAAATATAATAATTATACACAGTTATGGGCCAGACTATGGTAATTTGATAAAATATGCAGTGATCAAATCAAGGTACTTAGCTTTTCCATTTCCTTATATATTTATTATTTCTTTGTGTGTATATCCTGTGAACTCCTCCTCTGGTTCTTGTAAAGTTTATGGTAAGTTGTTGTTAGCTGTAGTCTCCCACTGCCCTGTGGAGTACTAGAACTCACTCCTGTCTAATACTAGCCTGGCACTCTTTATTCAACTTCCAGTTTTCCTTCTTTGTACCCTTTCTAAACTCCAATAATGATTAATTTACTATATTTTTCAATGAACCCTTTTCATATTCCACAAGTGAAAAAATTTTGTGTGACTTTGTATGCAGACATTTATTTTTTCATCTCATCTTTAAGTATCTACATGATTTCACAAAGGTTATGATCATGACATTTTGCTTATAAACTATATGATGTTTTCAAATTACCTGTTCCCTCAATAGACATTATTCTATCTAATGAATTAGAATCTTCTGGGGGTTATGTGTAAGAAATAAATACTATATGAAATCTTCAGAGTTATGCTGATGTGCATTCTTGTTTAGAAATTGGGAGCACAAAGTGAATGAAAAATGTGACAACTAACATATTAATCCTAATTTCTCACAAACAGAGGTTGTAGTTGTGAATGACTGTGATAATTTGGGCAAAAATAATTTTGATGTGGGAAGGTTGGAATTAATTGTTTTAGTCACTTTCTTATTATTGGGACAAAAATATCCAGTCTGGAGGAGAGGTTTATTTTCACTCATGGATTTAGGCCACATTCAGCTGGCTCCCAGCTGGGAAAAGGAAGGCAGAAGGGTTTGGGGAGAAAAAGGCTCTGATCTATGGCAGTGAAGAAGCAGAGAAAGGAGCAGCCAGGAAGGTAATTTACCCTACCAGGTCACACCTCCAAGTAACTTCCCTGTCCTACCTAGGACCGACCTCCCCACAGCATATTTAGCTGTGAACACATGAATGGATTAATTTGCTGATGAGAGTAGAAGCCCCATGATACATTCACTTTCCAAAGCCCCACTTCTGAACCCATGAGCCTTTTGGGGACAATCTAGATCTAAACCATGGCACTGATAATGTAACAACCTTTGAGATGAGAAATATTTTTCCTCTTTTGAGCTTGTTCTATGGTTATTGTGCACCTTCAAAAGAGATTGTCTTGGTTACTTTTCTCTTGTTGCTGGGACAAAACACCTGATACTCAAAAATTAAGGAAGGAAAGGTTTATTTAGCTTACAGTTTTTGGTGGTTTCAGTCCATAATCAGCTGGCTGCAAGGCAGGGTGGCATGGTGCTGACGCAACACTTCAAGGTAGCAGCCAGAGCAAAAAGGGAAAACACTTTGGCCTCCTTCTCACCTTTAAATTGTATGTTGGCTTCGCTCCTGGGCAGGTGCAGCAGTCTCACCACCAATCCCAGTGCTAACGAACCAATCACAAATGCTGGATTCAGCCATGTCCATGATTGCATGAGGCTTGGAGAGGGGCATCCAAATTACCAACTGTAACAGATCCATATCTGAGTTGATTGAGGTTGATTGAATACAATCAATAGAAATGGTAGTGATTACATGGAGTTTTCCATATATTTTGTTGTAAATTTCAGAGACATAAAGTTTTCACAAAAAGCTAAAATTCATAAATTTCTAGATTTCTATTGGAAATACTAAAATAACACTTTTCAAAACTACCTATTTTTAAGAATAGATTTACCTTTCTAAATTTAGACTCGAGTAAAATACTCCAAGTGTTTGTTGACTCTAAAATTGAGTCATGTATTTATTATGTCATGCATTTCTATCTAAAATATTGACTTAAGAACACTTGTCATGTTGACATAAAGAGAAAGAAGTAGCCAGAGATGTTAGCTTGTCCTAAATTCAATGCTTTTTCTGCCCTACTGTTGCTCTCACACTAGGTCATTCCTACCACACATAACTATCACCACTCAAAATGAAAACTCCAGATTCATTTAAATGGCAATGAATGTGCCATTTGGTATTTGTGTCCACACTACTACATGGCACTATATAATTAAGAGAAACTACGCCACCCTGATGAATGGTAATATCCCAGCTTGCTATTCTTTCCTCATCAATTGACTTTTCACGATATATTCAGTTTCATAATACAGAAGATAAAAGTTCTTTAGAAGAGATTGACACGTCATTACTGACAATAGAATTTTGTGTGAAAAAAAAGATTACAATAGTAGTTTAAAATATATTGTTACAGCTGGGTGGTAATATAGTCCAACTACTCAGGAAGGTGAGGGAGGAAGATTGTCATGAGTTAGAGACCAGGCTGGGCTTCATAGTGAGTTCAAGTACAGTGTCAACTGCATAAGGAGAACTTGTCATATTAAAAAAAAAGTGGTTGCAGTATCCTTCAAAAGAATGCTTATAAAAACAAAACAATAAAGCATGGTATCCCAGTATAGCATGACCTGAGCATATGGGGTACATTTTTCAATTTTCAAGCACAATTGCAATGTGGGATTCATTTGATCTACTCACCACTGATATTTATTATGTCATTGACAAGGTCAACAGAATTCATGCATGCAGATGCCTGGCTGTGTTCATTTTTGCTAGAACACTGTTGCTCTTGTCAGAAATATGCTTTCACTATCCATTCATTTTGAAGTTTTACTTTCAAGTGAAGAAATATTAAACCTTCAGTATGGAAAGTTAAATCAAACTCTGATGACATTTTAAAAATTAAGATAGCCTAAGAGGGGATCCAAATGGTTCAATCTCTAGTAAATAAATCAAGTAGAAGTTTAATTACTCACTGTACATTTTCTTAATCACATTTGGACAAGATCATTTGACTTGAGTTTTTTTGTAAATACTGTTGTCAGATTTAATTACCAATTCTTATTTTTATTTGAGTTATCATATTAAGCATAACAATGTTGACATAACAACCAACCATCAGCCTACCAGCCATTCTAAATAGAATTGTCTACATTCCATTTCTCTTTCCACACAGAGCTAACTAGTAAACTAGTTCTAGGACTTAATTTAAGTGGAGTAAATCTAGTTATACAATGTGTATCTTTCTATCATAATATAACTTGTTTTCTATTTTATTTACAGTTTGTCATAGCAACTTGTATCAATAAAGCATGAAGAGATTTTTCTTATCCAAAACAGTTTAACATTTTCCTCCATCTTTTAATAAACTACTTATATTCAGATAAATCCTAACCCAAGCAAGTAGACAAGTTTATCTTCTGGTTAAATTTTGTAGTCATTTTACTTACAAAAAGCAACATATCATTTCTGTCATTAATGTGTTGTTTGCTTTTTTTGTGTACTTTTAGCAAATGCATAGTTCCTATGCTGACCTTTATTTTTTAAATTTTTTCTGATTTTCTTTTTTTTTAATTTAAAAGACAAAAATAAAATGAAACACGTAAAAGAAAAATAGAAAGCCAAAAGGACAACAGCAAAAAAACAATAACAATATAGGCTTTCAAAACAAGATGACAGGAATTTAACAATGTCTGCTACAGTGCATATTGTTAGCTTCTAAAGAGTTCCTTAGATTACCAGATACCGACATGCAAAGTTGATCTAATTATGTGACTCTTCACTGTTCTTTTTAGAGAATTAATAGAATTAATAATATCAATATCATAGCTATCTTATGTATATGTACATCAATTTTTCCCCTTTCCCTTCCTTCTTTTCTCTTTCCCCATCCCAGTTATTTTTTCCCAATGAGCAGTTTCTAACTCTTTCACAATATTTATCATAGATTTTGGATCTTATTTACTTTTTCAGTTTCTTACACTGGGTTTTCTAATTTTTCTAACTTTAGGTGTTCTAATTTTTCAAAATTTCAATTGGCTTAAATTAGACTCTTACAATGGCTTCTCCATTTTCAGGCAGAGTGAGCTGATACCTTTAGGAAGTGTCATGAATAGAAATGTTCACCTTTCTCCCTTTGCACTCTCATACCAGGGATTTATAATGCATATGACAATGTTATAGCTTGTGTCTAGATGTCCCCCAAAGCCTCATACAATCGTAGGTGGGGCTGTTTCACAAGTGGTTGGATCTAGAGTGTGTGATTGATTCATGGTGCAGTGCTAGGATTAAGCACACTAGGATTAAGGGTGTGAGGGCTACTGGCCCTAAGTAGCCTGGAAAAAATGCAAAGGATAGAAAGAGTTGTGGTTGTCCTTTGTTGCTTTTTTACCTTCTGCTTGACATAAACTATTTCTTCTCTGTGATGCCTATGTGCTGTGCCATCCTGCTTTGGAGCCAGTCAATTATGGACTGAAACTTCTGCAAGCTGTGAGCTAAATGAAACCTTCCACCTTTAATTTTGAGTGTCAGGTATTTTGTCTCAGTGGCAAAAGAAAAGTAACAAATCAGGCGATGATAAACAACAGTACATTTCATAATGCATACAGCAATGATAAAAATAATTTGGATAGTTCTGACTTGATTCTGGAACTTCACAAGAAATTTGCTCTACAAGAACACAGCAGCTCTATACAATTAGGCAAACACACTTCTTTGTTGTGATCATACATTTCAGGTACTGTGAAGACCATAGATGTTTTGAGCATAGAAAGAAAATACTTTTGGCATTGAATGGTAGCATTTCTGAATGAAAATGATAATTATTTGACAATACACTAAATAGAATTTTAAATTTCAACAGAGAGGTCAACAGAGAGGAAGTAACTTATATGCAATTGAGTTTTTGTTTTTAAAGAAGAAAAAATACAGCCTGTAAAATATCATTGAAGAAAGATATGCACTAGATAGAGAATCAGACTGGAGGGAGCTCGTGCTTTGCTTTTACATGCCTTGATGCCCTTCCCTGATCAGCCAGGCAGCCCTGCAGAAGAATTGTCAAGGTTAACTTGGGTTTTCAAGAGAATGCTTAGGCCCAAACTGCACTTTATTTTTTAATTTAGAGAAAAAAAAAGCAAAACAGAAGAAAGAGTAGAAATAATTCAGAATTTCAAAAAACCAACAGTAAAAAAATCACTAGTTGATAAATTACACATTGTTGTTTTAGAAGTAGTTGCTCAAGTCACAAAATCAAAACATAAAAAGTGTGCAATCTAACAATGACAGCACAAACCATTCTGTTTGATGAACTAAAACTTCCTCCCACTCAACCAAACTGTACTTTTAAGTAGTCTTCTTGCCTGCATTTTTTTCCCTCTAGGAATAGTAAAGAAAATAGTGAAATATATATTTTATTGTTTTTCTCAGTTTGTATTAGAATTGTTTCCTCTGCTTTTTAACATATTATTTAAAGTGACAGGAATAAATTTACTACAAAGTTTCTATTTATTTTCAAAGGTGATTCACTACATTTCACACATATTAATATACAAATGCACTCATTATAAATGCCTAGGTGACATTGGAAAAAGTGGTTCGCTCATCTTTTATCTTTTTATTTTAATAAGGATGTTTTCAAATGCTCGACTAAGATCTAGAATTGTTACCCTGGTCCCAATACATTAGGCAAACTTTCTTGGTGTTCACTTTGGTTTAGGAAACCAACGTTTTTCATCCTTATTTTTGGTATTTTCCTCTTAAAACTAATAGTGAAGCTTTTTATGCTTTTGGAAAGATTTACCTACTAGATAAAAACAAAACACATTTTCTTTCAAATTTACACAGTAGCACAGGTAAATAAAGCAAAGCCATAAGCCAGACAAAACAAAACCACTTCACAGAACTTTACACATCCACACACCTTCCAAGGCAGCAGAAGCTTTGCAAGGCTCTCATTCCCTCAGTGCCCTTTCCTTAGGAGGGTGACTCTGGTTCTACAGGACAAGCCCCTGCCGCTGCTCTCCATCGACTCTGCTCCAGCCGAGTCGACAGAAGCTGCTGTGTTTGCAGCCCTGTGAACCCTCTCAGTCGCACCTAATCCACCTCTTTATACTATTATTCTCTGTGTCCACATTCCTCTGCTATTCCTTAATCTCTGGCTAGACTCAGCCCTTTACTCAGTTTAAGTGGCATTTTCTTTGCCCCGCAGATGTGCTAGGCTTTCCCCAGCGAAAGCACTCACTGTACCGCATTCAAAGCTTGTGTTTCTGACATTAGCCTGTAAATTCCCAATCATCCCTTAAATTGTTTTATACAGAAATACTCCCAAAATTTGTCATGGGATATATATGTAATAAAAGTAGGAAAAAGTATTAGGGGAGAATAAACAAGGCCTTATCTGAAATGTCCATTCCTTCCTGTTTTTTGGATATTTGTCAGTCAAGAGTTCATGGGTGGAAAGCTTGGTCCCCAGAGAGGTCATGTCAGGGATGGTGGGACCCGGGAAAGGCCATAGGTTGCTGACTTAGTGTAGATCTCGTGGGAAACCAGGGAGCTCCCATGAGAAGGCAGGCTGTACAGGAGCCAGACTGTCCCCTCTCTACCATCAGCAGCCTCGGCTTTTGCCACTGGATCTTTCCCAGTCACAGAAGCACTTTCTAAGACGCCGTGTTCTGTAGTGTGAGGCAGCCATGGGGACCCTTACTAGAGGCCAAAATGATAGGGCTGCCTCCTCTTGGACTTTCAGAGTCTAAAACTATGAGCTAACCTGCACCTTTTTCTTTAAGAAGTAAACAGCCGCATGTCTTTTGTTATAGCAAAGGAAAACCAATATGTTTATTATTCAATAAATTAGTCCACCTATTTAATTTGTTAAAACTCATTAAGCTGATCTAATGTGGCAGGAACTGATGATCTCTAAATTCTCTCCAGGAATATCATGGATAAAAAGAAAGTGTCATTATGTAAATCATATGGATCATGGAAATCCCATAGAGTTTTTGGAACTAAGTTTCCTGGCCTCAAAAATACCAGGCATGTCACTTAGCATAAAATGTCTTTGAGCAATGTGTTTAATTTCTCCATCCCTCCATTTTCTCATCTAAAGTCAGATTGATGTAAAAATACAGTGGATCAATAGAATGCAATGCTTTGTATCTAGAATGATACAAGTCAAATAGTACATGTCTTAGCTATGATTTTGAACACTTATTTTCCTCTTTATTCAGACTTTCTGTCTTTGTTAACTACTAAAAGTTTAAACATTAAAATGAACATTTTACCTACCCTTAATCTTCAATTCTGTAGTATAATATTTCAATTTTCCATTACATGTCTTACTATAATTCTGACACAATTATAAAGGACATGCAGACAATGTGAACTTCAAACCAAGAATGGTCCAAAGAGATAAAGAAGGTCACTATAAACTAGTTAGGGGAAAACTTCAAGAAGAAGAGATAAAAATTGTAAATATATATGCACCAAATTCAGAAGCACCCAGCTATACAAAACAAATATTAACAGAAATGAAAATCAAATAAGCAAAAACACAATTATAACAGGAGACTTTAACTTGCCATTGACACAAAAGGACAGATCAACTAGACAGAAAATCATCAAAGAAATAACAGAACTGAATCACACCTGTGAACAAATGGACTTAGTGGACGTATACAGAGTGTTCCACCCAACAACATCAGAATATACATTCTTCTCAGCAGCACATGGAACATTCTTTAAAATAGACCAAGTACTAGCCAAAATGCACAATAGATGTTGTAAAGGTAAAAGGAGAGATGTCTAGCGGGGCAAGGCAGTGGCCCTTGTTAATCTACATCCTATTTTTGAAACCCTGTATTTCTTTCATTGTTCTGTTTCACTTGGTTTTATTGTTTTGTTCCATTTTATCATATTTGATGGCATGGACAGCTATTTCAAAAATAACAAAATGTAGTAACCATTATTGATCTCCAATTATGTTGTTTTGAAGCTCTGTATTGCTTTACTTCTTTTCTTTTGATTGATTTTATTCCATTTTGTTTTGTTTGATTTTATTTTGTCTGATGGTATAAGCAGCTACTTTGAAGATAACAAAGCGCATTATGGTAGCCACTGTTGTATTCCTATTATCTTGTTTTGAAGTCTTGTATTACTTTCATTGTTTTGTTTTGATTGGTTTTAATCTGTTTTGTTTTGTTTGAGTTTAATTATGCCTGATGGTATGGGCAGTTATTTTGAAGATAACAAGAGGCATTGTGGTAGCCATTATTGATTTCCTTCTATCTTGTTTTGAAGCCTTGTATCATTTTCATTGTTTTGTTTTGATTGACTATTCTATTTTTTTTTGTTTGATTTTATTATGTCTGATGCCATAAGCAATTGCTTTGAAGATAATCAGATGCATTATGGTAACCACTGTTGTATTCCTACTGTTTTGTTTTGAAGACCTGTATTGCTTTCATTGTTTTGGTTTTAATTGGTTTTATTGTGCTCTGTTTGGCTTGATTTTATTGTGCCTGATGGTATAGGAAGTTATTTATTTATTTATTTATTTATTTATTTTATTGGTACCAGGGATCGAACTCACAACCACGCGCTTACAAGGAAGGTGCTTATGCCGCTGAGCTAAAGCCCCAGCCCCTAGGAAGTTATTTTGAAGATAGCAAGAGGTATCATGGTAGCCATTGTTGGTTTCCTTTTATCTTGTTTTGAAGTATTGTATCATATTCATTGTTTTGTTTGATTGTCTCAATTCTGTTTCGTTTCTTCTGGTTTAATTCTCTTCAAAATTAAAAATAAAAAAAATTAAAAAGAAAAGATATCTAAGAAATAATCGACAATAAATGATTTGCCCATTTATTTTATTTACAAGAAATACTGACTCAATGCTTTCAGTTAGTAATTAAGAATGGTATTATGCAAAAAATTTTTTGACTGCTAAAATGGAAGCTTACAACCGCTGTCATTCAAAACTTTTCCACCAGAGGGCAGTAGCACATTTCCGTAGCAATAAAAGATTTTTCAAATCTTTTCATTTTATGCCTCAGGTAGATTGACATTAGTAATAGGCGCTTTGGACCGTGTATGCTTAAATAAAATCTTGATTTTTTTGTTTTAAAGCTTTATTCAATCTTTACTGCCACGTAATTTTAAGAAATGTATATTCTTTTTATTTCTATGTGGAAATAAGACCTTTAAAGAAAGTATAAAAGATCAAAACTATTGGTTCTCAAAAGGAAAATAGAGATTAGTAGCCATTAAAGTGTTTTTTTCAGAAAGAGGAAAGCATTAAGAAATCTGACACAACATACTGACATTACATTCTGAACATTAGCACATATTTTGAAACCACTCATTAATATATATGTAATTAAAGATGAATCAGTTTTCATAGTACTGTTTAGATATTTATTATGTATGTGTTTGTGTTATGTTGTGTAATATATCATGAATCATCTTTGTAAGTAAATAGAAAACCTTAGTAATAGGCTAGAAAAATAATTTCTATCATTTTTAATATATTCAAAAGTGAGAATCATTTTTCATAGCTTTTAATTTGTTCCTAAAGAAAAGTGTCTTCAGCCAGTTTAATGGAAACTGTAAAATGTGTGATTATGATCCAAGAGATACATAAATTCTTGCAGAAGACAAATCTGGAGAACGTTAATGTTATAATATTTGCATGAATTAAATTGATAGCAATAGTAATAGTGCTACTCAAAATATGTTTCAACTAATACTTTTTGGATTAAGTGCCTATTATGTCAGTTAAATTTCAACATACTAACTCAGTTCGATCTCACTTGTTCTTCATATCACAGGTGCAAGTTAGCTGTTCAGTACTGGCATAAGCTTCAATTAATACCTGAAGACTAAAATTTGTTCCCCAAATCCACAATGCTAGGAAGTGACAGAATCCAGTCTCTAAGTGCCTGAGTTCTCAACCAGTTCCTTGGAATATAGAACCAAAAGCTTGAGACAGACTTTTAAAAGGTAGGGCATTATAAAAGCTAACTAGTTTTCTTATATTTTTATGTAGGGATTATTCATCCCTGTGTGAAAAAGGCCCATTTTAAAGGTTAGTTGTATTTGTGTTAAAATTCAAGAATGAAAGTTAATTACAAGACGGAGTGAAATTACGTTTCCTTCCCTTCATCTCTTCCTTCCTTCCTTCCTTCCTTCCTTCCTTCCTTCCTTCCTTCCTTCTTTCCTCCTTCTCTTCCCTTTTCACCCCTCCATAGATATTAAACTTTTATAAAGACTAAAGAAAGAGAATTTACATCATTGGCTGAAGAGTAGACTTGGGCCATAAAATTAAGTGTAACAAATCAGACTCACAAGCTGAAATATCACATCATTTCTCTTATATGAGAAACCCAAAGTATAAAGAGCAAAATAAAAGAGAGGTAACAGGAGGTAGGAAGATAGAACTTTCTCAAGGGGGGAGGGGATCAAAAAATGGAGAGGGAGGGGGAGGTAAAGCAGAGAAAGGAACTAAGATGCCTTATGCACATGCATCATCTCCCCACAGGGAATGTGAGAATAATGTGCTGTGAATGTGTACTAATAAAAAACAGGGCTTAGACAAGGAAAAAAAAGAAAGAATATAGAGAGTGAATATACATTTGCTCCAACTTTCCTTACAGAATAACCAATAAATTTTGGCATGAGCACACTCGCAAACAAACTTTGGTTTACGATTACCATTTCCCACCAACTGTTCTTGAGGAAGTGCTGACTTCAGGACCTGGGCAGAACTGAATTTGAGGCAACTCGGTCTGGGAGTAAGAAAGTGGACAAAGAATGAAGGAGCTGTGTCAAAAGAAGACAGCACCATGTGCATAAATAAAAACTATACATTAGATGAAAGAGCACATTCTACTTTAAGTAGAATGTTAACTAATAGGTGTGAAGGGAAACTGGAATGGAATAATCAGTATTTGACCTGCATGATAGTAATAATTAATTCATACATGAATCATAAATGGATCTAGAAATTGCTTGATGAGTCTGGTGTGATAGCACATGCCTGTAATTCCAGCTGTTAGGAGTCTGACACAGGAGAATTGCCATGAATTCAAAGCCAGCCTGGGCTCGTAAGTTCAAGGCCAGTCTGAACTACATAGGGAGACTTTGTCTCAAAAAGCCAAAAATAAAAATAAACACACAAACACATATGAAATTTTGCTGAGGGAAAGGATGTTTGTCAAGTCTTAAAGAGCATTTCTTCAAAATAATTTATAATCACTTATTAACTGATGTATATGTTATTTAATGAATTCTACAGCAGAGAAAACTTCTATTTTAACCAAATAATTTTGACATCATATGTAATAGGGCAATTCCCCATTGTGATATGTTTTAAGAAAAAGACAAATCAATATGAAACTTCTACAGTGCAACTCTCCGGCACTCTTCAAGTCTGTTGAAGCCATGAGATACAAGGAGAGCTGAGAGTTTGTTTCCAGTTTCACAAGATTAATGAGACATAAACAATAATTGTATTGTACAATCCTGGATTGCTTTGGAATGCTTTAAAGCAGGTTATTGGGACAATCATTGAGATTTTAGTGGGATTTCAATAACATCTAATAACATCTCATCAGTGTCTGATCAGTGGAAATTTCCCAGCCCTGACACTTTTACTAGGGTTATGAATGTGTGTGTGTCTTCATTTGCAGAAATGTCTATGGAAGCTCTTAATACTATCTTGCAGTATTTATATATATCTTGCATTATTTCAGAATAAGAAGTTTCCTTGCAAATGCATGTGGCAAGAGTGCCCAGGGAGAGAGAATGAATGGGAAATGGGAAAACGGGGAGAAAGGCAGAGCTGAGGGGCTGCAGGGCTCAGTGTATGAAGCCCAGTTAGAGGTGGGCAGGGGCCTATCACACAGGGCCTTGGAGGCTAAAGGCATTTTGATTTTATCATAAAAGAAAGTAGGGGCTCTGAAATTTTTAAAACAGGTGATTAGCAAGACCTGATTTTGTTTTTAAAACTGTAAGTAGAGTGTAAGTTGGTTGGGGGGGGAGGTAAGGAGACCGGGGCAGAGAGAGGGGTGGAGCCATGTGGGCAGGGGGAGCTTGCTTAGCTAGAGTGATTGTGATGTAGCAGAAGAAGAGCAGATGGATTGGAGACGGACTTTGGTGTTGGAACTGAAAGTTACATATTGATGGGTGAAAGGAAAGGTTATGGGTGACTCTGAGCTCTGTAGCATCAAGGAATATGTAAGTTTCAGTCTATTTGTCTTTTTGAGACAGGGTCTCACTATGCAGTTCAGGCTGGCATTGAGCTCACTTTGTAGCCCAGGCTGGTCTCGAACTTGCAACAATACTCTTGCCTCAGCCTCTCTAGTGCTGGAACTACAGGCATGTGCCACCATGCCCGGCTTGTGAGCCTCCACATTGAAGCATTTCAGAGTGCTAATGTAAGCTCCCACGGAATTACTAATATTACACTATCAATTTTCAGATAATTTAACAACAGTCCCACAGCCATTCAGAACACCCACTCTTTGGTCGCTGATAGTTCATAGAATTATAGCATTAGAGCATTAAAAGTAATTTCTAGAAATGATTACTAGGCTGCTAAAACAATACTGATTTTATTATTTCTGACAAATGTTCTTTCCACCATCTCTAAGGACATTTGAGACTGGGAAACCTGCATTAATTAAAAAAAAAACAAAAACAAACATCAATCTCTTCTATTTTGTTTTCATGTATTCTTTCTGCTTTATTCAACTTCACCTCGTCATTTATGAGGTAAGAGAAAGAAATAGAATTTTGTGTTATTAGTAGGTGAGTGTAAGCCGGTGTGACACAGGAAAGAGATTTAGATGGATAACTAGAGGGTTTCTAAACATTTACCAAGGCCAAGACAGGGGCTCACAGGAAATTACGGAAGTGAAGGTAGAGTAAGGAATTTGTCAGGGGTGACCACAGCTTCCTGCAGGAATTCCTGTGGGCTGATTTTACCAGGCGCCCAGGAAGCCTCCGGAGGCCTGCACTAATGATCTCACTGGGTAGGACGCTGAGGTGGGTAATCCCCAGCAGGTGGCACAGGTGGGAATGCATATAGTAAAGCCTGGCCCGCCAGCTTTTGGGAAGTAGTGGAAGCTAAAGGGGTGAAAGTCTACTGGAAGGTTTCCTGGTCACTGGGCAATTACCCTGGAAGGGAACGGGATCCCCAAGCCCTTCTTTTTAGCTTTCACATCCTGGCCACGAAGTGAAATGTTTTGCCACAGCAGTTGCCAAGGGGTGCAGTCTCAACACAGGAACCAAAAGCAGCGGTTCAACCAGGCATGGGCTGAACCCCAAAACCTGCAAGCGAAATAGCCTTTTCTCTTCATAAACTTATTATCTCAGGTCTTTGTTACAGTAAGAGAAAGCCTAACCTAAGGGGATTTCTGGTAGCTGGGCAAAACACTCTTCATTTTTGCTGCTAGTCTATTATACCACACAGTTGCCCCTTTCGCCCGTAGAATTCTTCTGTTCTACCTCCCCAGCCCGAGTGTCTGGCACTGCCTCACTGGCAAGGGATTCGGGGAGACATGGCTTTTAGTTGGCTTCCGAGAGCTTTGAATGGGGAGGCTTATGCTGAAAATCAGCAAACAATGTGCATTCCTTCTTCCAGCTAAGTGCTCAAAGTAATGGTTTGTCACTATTCCTCGGTTGCTATTAAAGGTCTACTGAAGGTCTCTGTTTTACCTCTATTTCTCCAGAATCCTTGATATCAGTATAATAAAGATCAAAGTGAGCAATTCAGGAATCTCTAATCTTGAATAAGAATAGGCAGAGGAGTTTAATCAGGATGGCAAAGTAATTATTATTATGGGTTATATTTTGGCATGCTTGTACTGGGAAAAGAACAGTGGAGATTTCAACTACAGAATCATTAATGTATTTGATAATTTAGTTCAAAAAAAGCATCGCTTGGCCTAGTGAGGTGAAGGCTGCAAAATGGCCAGTTGCCGTTCAAATCTGTAATACCGTGGAAACCAGGGCGTGGAGGAGAAAGCTCAGACCACAAGCATCATTTTCCAGCTCTACATTCAATGATGTCACTTTGGCAACTTGAATTTGTCATTTGTGTGAGTCTGATCGTAGAAATAAACAAATGCTGGGAATCAGAGCCACACCTTTACTACGGCTTCATGATTGGTTACAAAAAGAAGTGCTAGAGTAGGTAGCACATTTCTCTAGCATGCTGGGATAATTATGTGTGCAATTGGTCCCCATCCGTATTACCATGTCAATGACTGTCATGAATAGCTAACTTTGTAGCTTAGTCCTTAGATTGCAGAGCACTCAGGTTGGTCTGTGACTGAGTTTAGGGAGTAACTCACTACTGAGAGTCGCATTCTATGACTGATTGGATTTTGTGCCTGCCATTTTTAGAGTAGATAAGAATGTCTTCATGTGTATAAAAGATAACCAGGTACTTTAGATGAAAACATAAAATTGTTGTTGTTGGTATCTGGGTTCACCAGTATGTGGAGACGGGTATGTACACTTTAGAAGCAGCACAAAGGACTCGTCATGCTGGTGATTTATGCATTTTCTTTTTCATTTGAGACCAACGCTTTGGTTTGATACTCAGTGATGCTAATGTTATTCTCGACAGTGCTGCTCCAGCCATAAATGGCTCCTCACTGTGAGGGCCGCGTTCAGTTCATTTCCCATTTTTCACATCCTTCTCCCAACAGTCTCACATTGTGTGCTTGCAAGTACTGGTCCAGCTGGGTAAAACCTTCTCCTTAAACAGATGGGCCTCCATCTCTGCAAAACATTGAATCTGAGCTCATGAGGAACCAGCACCTCCTTTTCAGAAGCCTCCCTCCTAGCGAGCTGAAACCTTGCTTTCAGGCCAGTGAAATACTAGCACCAGTTGATTTTCTAAGGATCTAAGGTCTCTTTTTTTCCAAACTTCTAAGTTCAATACCCTCCACCTCAGCATTCCAAATGGCAGCATCTATCTTCTTTGAGATACTTTTCTTAGTATCTTGAGCCACCAATATCTTTTTAACTGATGTTCTATATTGTTTTCTCTATTAAAGCAACTAGTGTGGTTTCTATTTTCTAAGTATGCATATAAAAATGCTATATTCACTGGCAAACTGAAAAGAAAATAAGGAAAGACTCTAAAAACGAGGAATTTAGTCAAGAGTGAGCATTGCAGTGGGAACACACATGCCGTAATAAGTTACATGGATGTTCAAGGAAACAAAGGGAGACAAGGTTTTCAGAAGTAAAATGAGGAATGCTAGATAAGCTGTCTTGACATGATTATCTTTGACTATATGGATAGTAATAAGGGCACTAAACAGTGAAGAAATTGAATATGATAAAAATATGAGTAAAATATGTCATAGCATAAACTACTCAACCTAACAGAACTTGATGAAATGAGGAAATTTATTATAGAAATAGAAGCACTGGAGAAACAGAAGATTAAAGGCAGGAGTTGAGATGAAATAGACAACAGGAGATAAACATAAACAGTATTCTTGGAGTATCTGGAGCAGTTTCAAAACAATACTGTCACATGTTAACGCCATCACTTCACAAAGAAAAAGAAATATTTTAATGTAGAAGGAAAAATGGGGAAGGGATAAAGCTCAGTGGTACAGCACCTGCCCGGCAAGCACGAGGTCATGAGTTCGATTCCTGAAAAAAAAAAAAAGGGCTGGGGATTTAGCTCAGTGGCATAAGTGCCTGCCTTGCAAGCATGTGGTCATGAGTTCGATCCCCGGTGCCGATTAAAAACAAACAAAAAAAAACTTCAGAACAACAACAACAAAAAGCATAAGGGGCTTATAGAATCAAAGTTAGTCTTTCCTAAAAGACAGCTGGAAACTTACAGAACATAGATATGCAGAAACGTCACAGACATTCATCAAAGATCACTCTCCATTACTGTATTTGGGAATGAAAATGTTACATCTTTCGCTAATTTGGATTACCTGAAACAGGTGTTTTAGTGTCTCATCTCCATCCTACCATTTCTAAAGTGGACTGCAGTTTATTGGAATTTTTGTTTCTTCTTTTTTTGATAGTAGTGAAAACTGAAATGAGGGGCTTCACCCTGAGCTATATCCATAGCTTTTACATTTTTTTAAAAAAATTTAAAACAGATTCTTGCTAAGTCACCAAGTTACACAGATTGAGCTTGAATTTGCAGTCTTCCTGCCTCAGCCTCCCAGACTGCTGGGGTTAGAGGTCAGAGGTATGTGCCTTCACACCCTGCTCACTGCAACCTATTTATTGATTATGATCTAAAACTTCAGAGTCATTTTTCTCTTCAGTATGCAATTACAGTTCTTTCAACAGAGATATTGATGCACAAAAGATTGGGAAATTTCAAAAGTGTCATTGTTCTAGAGGTGGCTAAAATCAGAGATGACACCACTTTCTAAGCTAAAATTAGAGGAAGTGGTTATATACTTTTCAAATACACTCCTAAAAGAGATGATAGACACTCATAAAAGAGATGATAGATCCTCATCAACTCCAACTTATCCAAACTGAATAATTATGAAAGGTTTCCCAATCTTGTTCAATCTACCTGATAACTATGGAATACTTTAAAACAAATCTTAGACATTGTATAATTTTATTTTAATTCTTTCTAAAAATAGCAGTGTTGTGCTAAGCATAGACCAATCTACCTTGCCTCTGTATTATTTACACTTAACCAGTCTTAGACATATTTAGGTTCTATTCCCATAGGTCTTAGTCCTTACTCCTAATTAGAACACCACTACCCCCATTTTCTAAAATTCTGAGCATTTCTGGGCTTCTCATTTAAGGAAATTCTGGATTTTCTTACAGCCACATGACTGCTGCAAAGTAGACAGGAGTTTGGCCCCTTTTATTACCTCTTCTTGCAGAGATACAGTGAGTCATTTTAACAGGCAATCATAATTCTATCACCTCATTTAAGATGAGTTCAATGAACAGGTGGTTGCTCTGGTTCCCAAAAAGCAATGCTAAAATAGAAAGTCATCATCACATATCAGAATATGCTTAATTTATCTTTTGGAGGGAAACATTCATGTAGATATTATGATCAGTTGACAAGAATTGAAAGTTCTAAATCTCGCACCATGAGTAAAAGGGGAAAACAACTTTTCCTAGCATATTGAAATTAAGTAAATTTCTGTGCTACGTGAACCATTTAACTAACGAGTACTCAAAAGAACCAGTGCTTTATGGGCAGAGTTCAACAAGACTCACAGTCCCCTATGTCAAGGTCTCTTTGTCAAGGTTCAAGACACTTCCTCTGAATTATCACAATCTCATTTCTTCCCTTTATGAACTTTACTTGACAGTACAGTCACTTGTAAGAATTAGATCTTCCCTCTATCTGTAAAATTAGAGAATATAATAAGTGCACTTGAATAATATACTTCTGTATCATTCTATTTAAAATAAACTTGCTAAGAAAACATAGGGAAGGTTTAAGTAAAATCCCAGATGCGAGGTAGGGCTTCAGAAGTAGAGCATAGATCCGGGTCAGTTTTTGGCACTGCAAGTTTCAGTACACACTGAGATCTTTCCACTAAATGTATGGAGATGTGCGATTGTGAGTGGACCTTTATGTACATATACTCATAACTGACAAATCATAATTTGTCTGTATCTCCCATATACGTATGAAATGCCCTGGATTTTGTATTGAGTACTTTCCCTAGCAGTAGACATTAATTCTTCTCAATTTTATTTATTTATAAAATTTTTAAAATAGTAAAATACCACAGAACAAGATGGAACAAAGCCAACTGAGACAGTGTAGTGAAACTGGTACAGAACTTCACAGTAGGTTACAGGGATAACAGTAATAGGTACTATAGCATATCTCATTTTCTTCACAATAGTTCTTTCAACCAGGTATGTTAGAATCAAAGGAAATGTAGAACATTATAGAACTTATCAAAACAGAATATTGAATAGAGCATTACCATTAATCAGAACAAAGCAAAACAGTGATAAAAATATTTGCCTTCAAAGAGATGGTAGAAGGAAATACCCCTTATTTGCTGTACTGCATATAGTCAACCTCACAAGAGATGTTCAGATCTCTGGCTCCCCCTTGCTAATGGGGGTGGTGGTGGTGGTGGTGGTGGATGTTTGAACCTCAGCGCATGTGGTGCTAGGCTCACAGCCACTTACCAGGGCAGTGAACTGGTCAGTTGGTTTCCCAGCACCCTAAGTTCCAAATTGGTGTGGATCTCAGGAGATGCTGATGGTTCTCGCCCTGGGGTGGCCACAGCTTGCTGGGCCACAGCCACTTAACCAGGGCAGTGAGCTGGCTGCTTGGTTTTCCCTTCTTCTCAATTTTAAAAGCATGCACAAAGGACTATGAATCAATGAGAAACAGTGGTAATTGCTGTTTATTTCCCAAATATCTGCAATTTGTAGGCTGTTTTTTCTATTAAAATTCCTTTAAGAAGGAAAAACAGTACTACATTTATTTACCTTAGGTTAGAGGGAATAATATGGATGTAAGTGATTGGGATATAATTATTCACTATTCTGCGTATAGCAGTCACCTCATCAGTGGGTCAGAAATTAAGAAGAGGAAGGGGTGGATTCCTACTTAAATGCTCACTTTGTCTCCTTATCTTTCCATCTTATTGTGTATCATAGAAGTATTTATCACAGACTAGAGGAAAGGTTGAAAGATTTGCCCCTGGAATTAAAATTAAATATTTGATTCTATGGTGTTAATTTTTGAATATTAAAGTCTTTATCAAAATTAATTTATGCCTTTATAACAGTAGTTTTCAAACTTTGTTTTGATTAAAATGACCTTGGAAGCTTATTTAAATTATAGCTTCTTAGATCTCAGATGTGCAACTCTAATAAATCTGAGAGGGAATCTGAGAATTTAGCTCAGTGGCACAAGCACCTGCCTGGCAAGTGTAAGGTCAAGAGTTTGATCCCCAGTACCATCTCTTCCCTTAAATAATCTGAGAGTGGCTCAGTGACTAACATTATTTTTCAGAAATAATGAGGAGATTTTGATGTAAAAGATCTATATCAATTAATGTGAGAAATAATCATTCTCAGAGTAGAAGCACAGGTAATAAACTTTAACTGGTAATTGAGGGTGCAAAAAGTATAGAGAGTGTTATAGTTGGTATCTAGATGTCCCCCAAAGCTTCGTGCAATCATAGGTGGGCATTTTGGGAGGTGGCTGGATTTAGAGCATGTGATGCTGGAATTGATTCACCATGTGATACTAGGATTAAGGGTGCCCCAGCCTGGTGTGAGTTCTACTTGCCCTAAGGGCAGGTAGCCTGGATAGAATACAAAGGCCAGAAAGAGGTCAGCTTTTGTCATTCACTACCTGTCTCTTGCTGCTTTTTTTTGCAACTTTGTTGCTTGCTGCTTTGCTGCCTTTTGCCTGGCACAAATTCTTTCTCCTTTGCCTGAGATGCCCCTTTGACATGTAGGTAGCTTCTAAAAACTGTGAGCTACAATACACTTCCTCCTTTAACTTTTAGTGTCAGGTATTTTGTCTTACATATGAGAAAAATAAGACAGTGATTATAAATTATATATTAATGATTTAGATGCACAAATCATTTCACCTTCTAAAGTGGTATTAACTCCCAGATACAATGAAACACCTAGATCTAAAGAATTTGAATTCCTTAGATCCAACACACAGCCTTTGATTCATTCTCTTCTCTTGTAAAATACGGTTCCCTTGCTTCCTTTTTCCCTTGAACCTCAAGTCTCCATAAAACCAAAGTACTCAACTTTCTTAATAAAAGAAAAGAAGAGTAGACTATTAAGATTTTCTGCTTTACTTCTGAGGTCCAGGAGCCCCAAAGCATGACTTCAACAAGAAAAATATTAGCAAGAATGACAATACATAAATTATTAACTTAATAAATTATCTTGTCAACTGAGTAAGTGAACTGGTATAGATTCCTTTGATTGTTACAATTTCACATTTAATATTTATTTAAATTTTTTTCTAATAATGAAAGTAATTCATAAATATTCTAGAAATACCGAAAGTACAAAAGTAGCGTAGTAAATAATCGCATATACTTATTAAGAATTATGTGACCTGGAAAAATTTTAAGGGAAAGTTCACCAAAATACTCCTGAAATCTCAATAGCAGTTTATATCTATATTTCACAGGCATATCCCTGAAGCAACTGTAGATGGAGCAATTTCCTAGAAAACACTGGTAGGGAAAAACATAATATAGTGGCATGTGGGAAATAATAATTGTAAAGGTTTATACAGTTATACAAAAGGTTTCTCTTTTGGTTGAAATAATTTAGTTTCCAGCAAGACAGCGGTATAAGAGCCCAGTTACATTCTGTGGTCAATAGGAAAATATATGGTTTAAAGCAAGTTAGGCTTCACAGGCTACTGAAAAAAAATGTATAATTTACCTAAATCTTTGCACACTCAAATATTGTGCAATATTCATAAACTTTTATATATATCACCAAGTCTTTTTTAGTTTAGGTTATTACCTTTTAGACAGATTCTTTATATTTGTATCTTTTGGCACAGATTCAAAGTTTTTATCTTGTGGTCAGGGGTGGCAAGGAAAATAATTACTTACAGGACCTGTAATTTTTAGTATTATTTATAATGGTCACTCCAAGAGTCAAATACAAGAAGTAGAGGAAATCTGTCCACACACTAAAGACCTAGAGAATCCAGCTGAAGGCCTGGATCCCATGGTAATATCCTACTTGAGTCCAGCTGGAGATCCAGAATTCATGACATGCTTCCCAACTGGAGGCCGGCCTAGAGTCCACGACAATGACTCGTATAAGTCTGATTCATGGATCTGCATTGAGAAGGCCCAAAGGTCAGCAGTGGGAGATAAAAAGTCTATACTAGCAGGGTGAAGGAGATGTGCCAGTAGGCAAGGATTCTGCACTGCAGTTGAGAAGTGATGCTCAAAATAATGACCAAGGTTACCCAAAAAGTACCATAGCTATCCCCAGTGACAACAAGGTCCCAAGCTGCTCCGATGATGAGAACAGCTGACTTTACATCAGGAAGCCAGCACGACAAGCTTTTGGAGATTGAACAGCACACAAAGTCAGGAAGTGATGCTCACAAGTAAGGACCAGAGATCCCCAAAAGTCAACCACAGTCATTCTCAGCAACAAGGTCTCGAGCTCCTTTGATGATAATAGCAGAGTTCATATCAAGGGATCCAGCACGACAAGCTCCTCCAGGAGAACCAACAGCTCCAAACAACACCACCATTTAGGAGAACCCTTAACACTACTGTATTTCTCTCCTCTTCTCCTTTTAATGCTGGCAACGGTCCTCAGGTGGGCCATCTATACTCAGCACCAAGCTAATTCAATTCAGCTGGTATTTAAGTTGACCATCAGTTTTCAATCCACCACACCTTATATAGAGAGTAACTCCAAGTCCCTCAGGATCTTTAAACAAAATTTCAATTCTAAAGTTTCACTGAATCAGAATTATCAGGCATGAGTTGTGAATTCCAATTTTAATTAAATAACAGGACTAGTTCTAGTATATGACCAAGTTTGGAAATTACTGAAATAGGACAAAAAGCTCCATATGTCACTAAGAAGCAATTTTCTTTTTGAGATGGTTTTCAATATATTTGAAATTCCTTAATCAATTTTCCCCCAGTCAATAAGATCTTAATTATCAATGACTCAAGTTAATGTATTTCTGGTCTTTCAAGAATCCATTTTGAAGAAAAATTGATGATGTTTTTCAGAATTGCTGAAGATTAGTCAGACTCAATTAGAAAGGTTCTTACTCCTGTGGTTTCTGTACAAAACAGAAACAGCCTGTATCTCTCTTTTATAAAGTCAGTTTAGAGGAACACAGAATTTTCTGCAGAGCAGTCAAATGAATTTTATGCACTATTGACAATCTTGCACTTTATATTAATCTCCTGTATAACTGTGTGTTAGACTGACAGTTATAGCTAAAACGACTAAAAATCTAACTTAGCTATTAAGAGAATTGCCTTGGTTCTAAAAGCGTGTATTTACTTTTGAATCCCAAATATGCCAATAAGTCAAACTACAAATATTAGATGATATCCTTTTCTTCCTTGTACCTTGTATTATTGTTTTAGAAAATATGGACTGGGCCACAGAAGACTTATTTCAGAAATGTGCATCCTAGATGGAAGGTGAGTTAATAAATGATTAAGAAATATGTGTTTCTGAGAACTAACACTAAAGATTTTGCTATTCTGAACTCACAGAATTCTAGTGAGGAAGAAATTAGACTACACGCAAAGCTGTCTGAAAATGGAAAGAAAATTTTTGAATTGGTGTGTGTGTGTGTGGTTTTGTTGTTGTCAGTATTGTTAATTTCTGATAAGATTTTAATGAATTCCTCAAAGATATTTTTATTGCTTTAGTCTTCTGAATCAGTAACTTGTTTTTCTGATTTTTGATTTGCTGACAAAACTTTTATCATTACAGCTAACCCTGCCAGGGAATGATCATCTTTAGTTCGCAATATTGAGTTGGACCAAATGTCATGTTACAGATAAGCCTTACCTTTTTCCCAAGTGAATTTTTCTCCCATGCAATAAAGCTGGAGTTTTAATGATGCAGAAACACCTTCAACTTGAAAATTGGGTACTAAGTAAACTAAACATTTTCCCGGCTAAATGCTGGTGTGCAACCAAATGCAAGCCATTGGGGCTGGCTTCAACTTTTGTCAATTACTGACTGTAGTGCAGCGTGTACTATTTCTGCAAAGTACTCACTTTCAATCGCAGTGCTTGAGACATAATTATAAATTGTTCTTTGCCATGAACTTGAAGAGAAATATGTTCTGTGATATATTTACTTTGCCCCTGGGTGGTGATGTTAGGGTTTTAGGATATTACTTTGCCAGCTATGGAAATTATATGGGCATAATTATATATGGTTTTGAGGTTTATTATTTTTACTGGATGTGTCACTGCATTTCATACTTCATAATGTATTATGTAGCTGTATATTTAATTCATTTTGTATATATGGATATATTTATATATTCATACATATATACTTGTATAGGAAAAGAAATTCTGATCTCAGAAATATTTCTCATGTCTACTCGTTGAAAACAAAAAGGGAAAGAGAACAAAATGATACAAAGTGTCACATTGTTTGGTGTCACACTGTTTGCCAAATCCTTAGAAATATACTTCTCCATAATCATTCATAGAAATTTGAACATTTTCTAATTTTAAACTTGCATAAAATGATACTCATATTTCCAAGCTACAAGAAAGGAGAATTTGATTTTAAGAGTTCTCCAGTGAAAATTCTAACCAAAGTTTCAATAATTAATTAACAAGTAATTACATTATCATAATGTCAAATTACCTGGAATTAATATGATTGATTTCTGGGCATATAAACTATCGTTTCCAGGTTATAAAAGTGTGGATGAGAAAGTCAACTGCATTTACACAAGATGTCTCACAAAGAGCTTTTTTGTGAAGAATATTTTATTTCCTTGGTCTGTGTTTGTTTCCATTTAGGAAATAGCCTGATGTGTATGAATATGTCCACACAGACTAGCATAAATGCAAGTTGGAAGTTGAGTCGCTTCTCTCATGAAATATATCTCAAACTTGAAGGCACATTCAAGTCACATGAGGAGTTAAAATGCAGATTCTGATTTCAAAGTTCTCTGATGGCTGAGATTCTCACCAGCTCCTGGCTTCACACTGAATTACCAAGACTCACAGTGAGGGACCACACTGCTCACCTAGAGGAGGGTTCAAGTCATAACACAGGCCTGTGTCTCCATCCACATGTGCTTCAGTGTCAGTTCAGGGAGGCTTTGACCTTTGCACAGTTAATAAGCTCTAGCAATGATTCAGAGTCTCAACCAGAGTGATGAATCACTGACTGAGACAAATGGTTGTATCTGTCAGAAGTTCATGTAAATACATTTCTGTATTCCTGGAAGGAAAATAGGGATTTGGTGTGGAAGAGCTTTAGAGGTCAAGAGGGAGGTAAGGGAGAGCAAAAACCACCTCCTGCTTTCAAAACTTCTTTCTTTCCAAACCACGTGACACTGATATGTGAGACAACAATAATGTGACATTCAGTGGTAGACTTATCATTAAAAAACCCCAAGTGTGCAATGGTTTATACAGTCCCAAATATCCTAGATTCCCATCACATCTCTGAAAACCTCTCATAGTACTTATTCCTGTCCTCAATTCTAGTGCAGACACGCTTGCTATTTAATGACATCTTCTTCCACTTTGAAACTAAGCTTTGAATATCACCTACGACCAGTACTCTCTTATCTTCAAATATTCCATGGCTAGATTTCTTACCTTTTATTTTTTTAATCACAACCTGTCTGTTCATTGTTTCTCCCTGACCACCTTCATTAACTAGAAACTTTCTAACAGCTCTTCTGATTCTCCTTATTTGCATTACTTTTGAAACCTTACATTGTACCCTTCAGTATTAATTATTATGTTTTATAATTTTGTTTGTTTTCATTCCTCTTTCCCAACCTCCCTAAAAGATAATGGTGGTAGAGATCTTGGTTTACTTGTTCAAAGATACTGTCAAATTGCTGAGTAGCTCTCCTATCCTGTGTTAAATGTTTCACAGATGAATGATGCATACAAGACCAGAGATCACTGCAGAATTTCCTGTGACATTTCCACTACCTTCAGACTTCTTTCTTGTCACGATCACCCTTTATTGTATTAACCTATCATTTTACCCTATTATATATTTATCTGAGTTACTTTTGTTGTTACTGAGACAAGACACCCAATAGCCAAATGTTAAAGGAAAAAAAAAGTTTATTTTGCTGTACAGTTTATAGAGGTTTCAGTCCATAGTCAGCTGGCTGCAAGCCAGGGTATCATGGCACAGGAGCACTGCAGAGGAGAAACAGTCCATGATAGTGCAGGCAAGAGGCCGAAAAGCACCACAGGAGCAGAAGGAGCAAAGCAAGCCCCCCTTTCCCTTTTATCCTATCCAGTCTGCAACCTCTTTGGCTGATTCTGCACACCCAAGGAGGACCTTCCCATCATCCACACCCAGAAATATGTGCAAACAATCGGAGGACGAGTTTAGTGCCGTAGCCCCTTCTACCCAGTATCACACACTCTAGATCCAGCCACCTAAGAAAAGCACCACCTGTGAGCACAGTAGGCTTTGGGTAGACACCTACACACAAGTCATGACAATGTTCAGTCTTTCCCTCCGTGCAGGCACACACACAAACACAATTTTCTTTGAGCTTAGTACTAGAACACAAAGTCTTTAAGGACCATGATGGTTTTTCAGAAGTAGCTAGTAAGCAGGTATAACATAATAAATGGGCAATAAATATTTGTTGACCTTTGATTAAAAGTCAATTGCAAAGATATCTTAGCTTTTCTGTATTGCTGTAACATAGTAAATAATTTCTGTTTCACGGTTCTCTGGGTAAAAAAGAAAAATTGGTGTTTATGACTGACTTAGTGCTCTTTTATTCCAGTGAACAAGGGCAAACAAATCAGTTAGACATTTATTCCCAACATTAATGCTGTGATACTTTCACAGAGCAAAGTTTAGAATGTGATTATGTCCAGTTGGTTGCCTCACCAGAAAGCACCTAGGTATTCACATTCTCCCTCTCTCGCAATCCCATTTTCTTGGCCTCAAAAATGGCATACCCAGAATTCTACTAATGATGCATTGGCACTCTAGAGTCTGGCTCAGCCCAATGCAAATTCACACAGCTGGCTAAAATAATCACATGATGGGATGTTGTTTTTCTGGTTAAATATAACTGTGGTCTATCAGAAGCTCACTATTTCATGGCTGTTTATCTATAATCCAACACAGCCTGTATTTTCCACTGTGTGGCATTTTACCAAGCCTTTAGCTGTGGAAGCTGCCCACACTGCCCTGGCAGACATGAGGTGATGATATCCAGTTGTTTTCAATGTACTTGAAGCTGACACCTTTGCATTCTTTTGTGACCTGGGTCACCTGGTTCTGTTGATTCATTTGCACAGATTGTGGCATAGGACACCACACTCAAAGATTTAATGCAACTGTGCATTTGTTGCTCATATAGATGTGGTTACCTGTTCAGGTAGGCATAGAAAAGAAAAAGGTGCTCCAACTTCAACTTCAAATCAAATAATATTATTTTGAAAACTACCATAATGGTTAAAACCAAAGTCATCCTTTCAGAGTTGACAGGGCAGGATCTAAAGGCATGTCATGTTTGGTCTCCAGCTAAATGTCTTGCCTGGTAATTTGTAGTCATTTTAATTAGTCATTAATTTATCAGTTCACTGAAAAGTAATGCCTAAAGCTTATAATGTGCACATAATGCTGTACATCACATCTAGGAACCAAAGCTTCAACAATCCTAATTACACAAAGCAGTGTAAAAAAAGTAGAAGGCAAAAAGCACAGTGGATGTAGAGATTATAATGAATTTAAATTCAATTTGACAAACATTTATAAATGTACCCATCCTATAGTAAATTTTAACACCTACTCATGCACATAGGTGAATGATAGTTTGTTAGAAAACAATGCCTATACATCAGGTAAACATTGCATTCGGTAGTTGGATTTAAAAAAATCCCAGACCGTCAGGAATAGAAACTAAATATTATACACTTTAGTTCTATTCATTTGCAATGGAAGAGCTGACAGTGAACAAAGAGATAAAGAATCAGTTGATATTTGCACTCCAGCGTCATTCACACTAGCCCACACATGCAACAATTTAAATATCCATGGACTGATGCAGAAGTAAAGAAAATGTAGTATATACCCACAATAGAATAGCTTAAAAAGAAGTAAGTTCTGCAACATGTGACGGCATGGGTGAACGGGAAGCGCATGACCCTAAATGAAATAAACCAGAAAGAGTAGCACAATCCTGTCCACTTATGTGAAGTGCCTAAAACAGCTAATCTGATAGAACTAGAAATTAGGGTGATGCTTCAGCCTGGGGAGACAGGGAATAGGAGTAGCTACTGCTCAGTTGGTCTAAAATTTTAATTATAACATGACTAAATTTTAGAAAATGGCTGTACTGTGTCATTACTATTTTTTTTTTTTTCCGGTAGTGGGGATCAAACTCATGACCTTGTGCTTGCCAGTAGCACAAGCCAGTCACTTGCTTATGTCGCTGAGTTAAATCCTTGACCTGGGTTTTGTTTTTTTTTTTCCACCACAAAGTCTCACTGTGTAATTCAGGCTGGTCTTGAACTCACTGTGTAGCCCAGGCTGGTCTTGAACTCATGGCAATCATCCTGCCTCAGCTTCCTAAACACTGGGATTACAGGTGTGTACCACCACATATGGCACCATATCTGTTTTTAACGCTAACACATTGTACACTTAAAAATGTTAAAATGACAGCTCTCACATTGAGTAGTTTTACTGCAATTTAAAATGATACGATTGTAATATACTTTTTGCCAGAGTGCATTAATATTTTGCAATGTTTGGTGATAGAAGAGATTACAGAAATAACAAAGTATCTTTTCCACTTACAGTTTGTAATCCTTACAAAAAGTGGACTTACTAAATGTATCTTATCTTGCTGGGTGTGGTGGTGCATACCTGTAATAGCAGAAATTGGGAGGCTGAGCCAGGAGAATCCCTGCGAGTTTGAGGTCAGACTGGGCTATAAAGAGATTTCAAGTCCATCTTGAACTTCATAATGCGACTCTGTGTCAAAAAAATATCTCATCTCTAAGATCTTAAATTACGCACATTAACATGCCTGCCACAAAAGAAGACACAGGAATTGCACCCCAGCTTCTTGCTAAGTGGAAGGAAATTATTTCTAAGCTTCCATGCATTCCTATACATTATAAATGCTTTGTGTTGGAGGGGATCCAGGTGAGAATTAAAGCAAATTGTCCTTCTCTGTCTGGTTTCACAGATGAATATTAAGTAAGGTGTTTCAGAGAGAGAATTCATCTTTCTGTGGCTGGAGTAGAGGAGGCAGGACAAATGTCCTACCCTGGGTCATATACATAGCATGTCAGAGTAAACTTATTCCTTGCCCCTCCCTGCAAAAAAAAAGAATCCACAGACACAACAAAATGTTCTATCTACCTGATGCTTCCCTGATGGTGGGATAGTACTTTTCTTTTCTTCTCTGAAATGTTGTTTAGAAAACTGTGCTAGAATTCTGTCCCACATTCTTTTGGCCTTTTGACTTTCTTTAAGAATTTCCTTAATGGAGCTATAAACAATTCTAGACAACAAAGAGACATCAATCTTGAAACACTTCCCTAGTGCTAAGAACTATTTGTATTACACTGTGGATGATGATGGTGTTAGTGAAATTATTCATAAAACAGAGGAGCTTCAAAATTCACATTAACTTTTGAGTGTGGGGTAGGAGTTTGACTTTCGTGGAATTTTGTTATGATTGTTACTTTTCATGGCTAGCATTCAGAAACCATAATTCAGAGTGCTAGAAATTCTACAGTATTTGGCAGTGTCCCATAGAAACAATAGTTTTATTGTGTCCCCCTGATTTTTAAGTATTTATGTATTCAACCTTACAGAATAAAAAGTTACTCAAAATCATTTGAGGAATAGAACCACCTTCTGTTATACAAATAAACACAAATAAATTTTTGCACAATTTTAATGTACTGTCAATTGTGTAGGAATGCAGCTATTGTATATTTCAAGAGAAAACTGCAGACTGTTGTGTTTGGTAATTTAAAAAAGTTATTTCATATTATAGGAAATAATAGCAGCAGCAATTCACTGATAATATTTAAGTAGTCAATGTACACAGTGTGGTTCCATTTCAGAGTGATGAATCCACTGATTCTAACATGGCACAACCTTCACAGAGGCATAAATACTTGCTGTTCTTTAGAGTTGACCTTGAACATTGACAAGGAAAGGAAGTGATCTACTATTATAAACTATTTCACTTTCATTTCTCAAATGTCAACTTGGGTGAATTAGACAAATTTGTATTTAATTATGCCTAGGTAGAGAATTATTATATCTATTAATGTAATTTTAGAAAGTAATGGAATGCTAGAGAAAATTTTTGTGTATCTACTAAATTTGAAAACTGCTGTATTTATCCACAAAAATTATCTGTTACATTTCTCTGTTAAAATCACTTGAAAAATCCAAATCTTGCAAAATGTAAACTCTGGTAAAAAGTACTAAAAATTGGAAAAAACAACAGTAAATTATGAGGCATGCAGTGTGTGTCATTTTAAAGAAAGAACAGAAATAGCCAGCAGAGAGGCAACTGCGTAATTCTAGTGAAAATGATGAGCACTGGGCCATGGTGGATCCCAGGAGGCTGCACAAAGAAGCAATTTGCCCACCGCCCTCTTGGTGAGTGCCTTCCTCTGGCGTGAGCCAAAGGGAGAACCAGAGAGCCCCCAAGATCCGCTCATGGCCATGGTGGAGCCCAGGAGGCTGCACAAAGAAGCAATTCGCCTGTCGCCCTCTTGGTAAGCACCTTCCTCCGGTGTGAGCCAGGAAGGAATCCAGTAGTGTCACCTGGGAGCCTACTGGTGGGGGCTTGGAATCAAACATCCCAAACTCCCCTCCCCCCCCATTAGCAACTGAGGACAGGGGTCTGAGCATCTTTTGTTGGGATGACTGTATGTAGTATAGCAAACATGGGGTGTCTCCTCTATCTTCTCTTTGAAAGCAAGTGTTGTTTTCACTTTTGTTTCATTATGATTAATTGCTTTACTCTATTCAATATTCTCTTTTGATTGATTTTATAATGTTCTGTCTTTGGTTTGATTTTGGTATACCTAATTGACTAGACAACTACTGTGAAGATAAGGAGATACACTATGTACCAATTACTGTTATCCTGGTAACCTGTTGTGAAGTGCTGTATCAAATTCACTGCACTGTCTCCATTGGCTTTGTTCCGTCTTGTTCCGTTGTATTTCTACTACCTTTAAAATAATAAAAAAAAATTTTAAAAATAAAGAAAGAACAAAATGCCTTGAGAATACGAAGGAGAACTAGAAATTGAAGGGCAGGTAGAATTCAATAGCAGCACTAGATTGAGGATGAAGGGATAATGAATATAAAAATTAGACCAAGTACAAGATATGTTCAGGAAAAGAAAATCAGTCCCTTTTTTGGGAAAATTATCTTCATATACTATTTTTTACTGTTGAATTTCTTTTTCTTTTACTGTTGAATTTCTCGATGAACACAAATCATAGACAAAAATATAATTGGCAGCCTCTCATGTGGAAGAGAAATAAATGCATTGGAAAAGACTAAGAAACTCCAGGTGGTGAGTTAGAGCAATCCCATTAAGATGAAGTAAGTAGAAAGTAGGAGAACTGTAAGACTCTTTTATATGAAGAGCATTTGCATGCTTTAACAGGAAAGAAATTAAATTATGTTTCAAATGCTTGTATGATTCAAATTCTATACCAGTTAAATGAACAGTCCTCTTGCCTGCTACATGTCAGCTCAGTACCTGTTGAGTTTATGAATGCACTCAAAACATAACTTTACGAACTCAGAGTTGTCTGTGTTTAATCACCCTCAGAGCCTTGGAATACAAAGAGCGTATGAGACGCAGTCTGGCTGCCCTAAACAGGAACCACCTGTGCTCTGAATGGGATCGTGAGGGTGGAGTGCCGAAGTAGCGGAGAGCATAGACTCGGAGTTACAATAGGCAGACTATGTTGTTGATGTTCTAAACTCCAGAGTTACGGATGCGCTCTGTTATGTGACAGGGGTAGGCACAAGACACAGCATGAGATGAATATGTAGCTGTGATAGATGTCAGCTCAGATGTGATGTGCGAGACACTTGAGACTAACAGTGAGCTAGAGAATGTGTGGTTCAAATCACAGCAATGCTGCACAGTGAACAGTACTAAATTTCATTCTTCTTTTTGTCATTTGGAAAATAGGAAGGATGATAATAATACGTATTATAGCAGTTGCCAGAAAGAAGTGAGATACTTGAATGTCTTTTTGAAAATCACTAAAAATAGAGCCTGATACTTGGCACATGCTACACAAACCATCATTAAGATCGTTCACTAGTATTGGCCATTCAAGTCATCTCTGGAATGGAGAGGAAACTCTGGAATAGGATTTTGGCTGTCCTGCCTGAAACACTGTCTAGCAATCTTTCTTGCCTATTCCTGTCTTCTTTGGAGTCCTCATTTAAATGTCACATTGTCACTGAATCACGTTTAACCTTCAACCCCAACAAATGTTTTGTTCTCCCAGCTCATAAAATTCAAGGCACTTCTCATTTTCAGCCATAGTAAATATTTATTTATGTCTTGATCAATCTTCTTCAATAAAATGAGGGCAACATTTTTTTCTTGCATCCCTTACAGCTAAAATAGTCTTTAGAACAGAATTGGAACTCATGTAAACATTGTAGACTAATGAATAGGTATATCAAACTCTTTCAGCTAATATGGGGCTTTTAGGTTGTATTAAGCTACTTTTATATTTACATCATATTGCCACCATCTAGTGATGTGCTAAATGATGCCAATAAATGCCCGTTCTTGCTGTTGCATTTGTTACTGTCACTGCCATTTGTTCTCTGTGCTGCTTTGAACATTGCTTTTGCTTGACTTGAATTACCTCATGCTGGTTTCTACATCTGCTACTTAACCCATCTTTATTTTTAAGCCATCTGATCTGCTAAGCATCTCAGGCTTCATGATTTTTCTTTTGTTTTTGTTGCTAGGTCTGCAAATCTCTTTATGACATATAAACCTTGTGACTTGCCCTTACATACACTGGAACTAACGCTTTCTCAACTTCCATAATCTTCCTTGCTGCATTTTCCACATCAGACTACTGAGGAACTTTTTATCTCACTTTACTAATTTCATATGATGGAAAAATAGTTTCCTGTAGAATTCTGTAAACTTGATGTTGTCTTTTATACCTTTTCAAGAAGTTCTGGTTTTCTCTTTAGAAACAAGCACCGGATTTAGTTCTTCATTTTGTCAGATTATATAATAGGTCCTCAAGAATTTTTGTTGAATGAATTAATGAAGAAGCTGTAAAGATCAAACATATAGGAAGAACCACACAACAGTCACCAAGTTAACAAAGACCAAATGGAACTCATATTTCAGAAATCATTAGGTACATGTAGAAAGAAGTCTAATAATTTTTTCATGACAATTTTCAGGAAATGATGATTGCTACAGGTATGAGAAATAATATACTGTGACTGAATACTGAGTTCTATTTAGTGAAGTCTGTCAGTGCATGGATTGGACAGTAAATGGAATTTTTGAGTACCTGTTTAAGGTGAAAGATTCGCATTTCACAAGGCTTCTAGATGTACAGAAAAGTTAACCTGGTGTGATGGGGAAAATATGATGAACTAGTTTTGGAATTAGATGATTTTTAAACAGAAAAAAAATTTGAATATTACAACATTTTGAAAAGAGAAAATATATGCCAACTGTTAATCACATCTTTATTTTCAAGTTTGCAACCTATTTGTGGCTAAAGTAATTTTGTTTATCCTTTCTCGGAGCAAGTACAAAATTGCATACCACTGATCAGTAAAGATTAGCTGATCTAAAATTAGCAACTCAACTGTCTCGCTTTACCATACCTTTGACATCTTGAAGGAAATGTGTTACAATGATTATCTGAGGGGAGAGTCACAGAGTTCTGAAATACATTTTAGGTGAAAGAGACTTTGAGGTAGCAAAGAGCATAAAGAAGGCATGAACTATTATTTTCCCTTCTTGTCTTTCTTGAAAAAATAAAAAACAAGAATAAAAGTTGTCACATCTTGTTTTCCTGAATAAGCTGTTGAGGAATAGAAACGTTAGCTTGAAATGAGCAGCTTCTTTATTGTGAATGATTCTGGAACCTGGATAATGGAAAAAATAGCTTTCAAAATTTAATCCCCTTTGGATCTGAGAAAGATCTATCTCCCTACTTCCTGCTAACTCATTTTCTTTAAGGAATTTCCTGTTATGCACAGACTTTTCATCCAAGCCATTATTATGCATTCTGTAAGATTTATTTATTTTAAAGTTTATCATTTATTTTTTATCTTAAAGAGAAAAAAATAAAAATAACAATAAAACAGGTTCAAGACAGGACAGTAGGTGAGTTACAATAATTAATACACTGAGTATTGTTGCCTTCATAGTAGTTTTTCAAAGTATAAGATATAGGCATGATGATATGCTGTCCAAGACATATGAGCACAAAACTTTTTTTTCAATAAACTAAGAGAAACTAGCTGTATAACTACCTTAACTATATTGTGCACAAATATATTATTTTTTTCACTTTCTTCCTTTCACATTTCCCCTATCACAATTTGTTTTTTATTTTTAACAGTTTATTCACAATATCTATTCTAGTTTTGGATGTTATTTACTAGTGAGTTTGTCACACTAGTGACACAATATGATGTTTGCCACACTAGACATAATATGATGTTTACACATCTTGGTCCTATTTATTTCATTTTTGAGTATGGTCTTGAGTTGCATCCATTTACGTATAAAAGTCTTTTGTTTATCCTTCTTTATGGCTGAGTAGTACTGCATTATATAAAAAACTCACATCTTTTTTATTCATTCTTTTGTTGATGGGCATTTGGGTTGTTTCCAAAATTTAGTTACTACAAATTGTGCTGCTATGGACGTGGGTGCACATACATCTCTGTGGTAAGGTGTTTTTAATTCTTCTGGGAAAATACTCAGAAGGGGTATAGCTGGTTCAAAGGGGACCTTTAATCCTAGTTTTTTTTTTTTGTACAAGGGATCAAACTCACAGCCTTGTGCTTGCCAGGAAGGTGCTTACGCCACTGAGCTAAATCCCTGATCCCCTAATCCTAGTTTTTTAAGAAGTCTCCACACTGATTTCCACAGTGACTGTACCAGTCTACACTTCTACCAGTGGTGGAAAAGGATTCCCTTTTTCCCACAGTCCTTCCAACATTTGTTATCAATTTTTTGTTGTTGTTGTTGTTTTTTGGTATTGGGAATTTAACTCACAACATCACGCTTGCCAGGCAGGTGCTTATGCTGCTGAGCTAAGTCCCTGGCCCTTATCAGTTGATTTTTTGATAACCATTTTTTTCTGGGATGATGTGGCATCTGAGTGTTGTTTTAATTTGCATCTCACTAATGACTAACAATGTTAAATATTTTTTCATGTATTTATTTTCAATTCATATTTTTTCATCTGAGAAGTATATATTCATCTCAGATGCCCATTTTTGGATTAGATTTGAATTTGGGGGTCTCAGTTTTTTTCAATTCTTTATATGTTATAGATAGAAGACTTTTGTCAGTGGGTCAACTGGCTATAATTTTTTCCATTCTGTGGATTGCTTGTTTCCCTCTGCTAGTGATTTGTTTTGCTGTGCAAAAGCTTTTTAATACGGGGTGATTGCATTTGTTGATTCTTTGTAATATTTCCTTTGCAGTCTGGGTTTTGTTCATGAGGTCTCTGCCTACATTTGTGTCTTTGAGATTTCTGCCTATTTTCTCTTCATATAAATTTAGTGTTTCTATTTTACTATTTAGATCTTTGATCCATTCTTACTTTAGTTTAATGCATGGTGATAGACATGGGTCTAGTTTTAGTCTTCAGCATGTGGAAAGTCAGTTTTTCCAGCACCATTTATTTAAAGAAACTATCTTTCTTCCAGTGAATATGCTTGGCTCTTTTGTCAAAGATAAGATAATTGAGTGCATTTGAGATTGTATCTGTATCTTCCATTTCTCTTCCACTGATCCTCAGGCCTGCTTTTTTCCAGTACCATGCTGATTTTATCACAGTAGCTTTATTGTATAATTTCAGGTCTGGGATTGTGATGTCCTTTGACTTGTCTTTGTTGCTCATAATTGCTTTTGCTATTCTAGGTCTCTTCTGATTCCAAATGAAGAGTGTACACATTTTAGGAATTTTTCTCTAGATTTGTGAGGTACACTAATGGTATTTTGATTGGGATAGCATTAAATCTGTATAGCAGTACAACACCTATTCATGATTAAAAACCTACAGAAAATTAGAATAAATGGGCTTTATCTCAATCTCTTAAAAGCCATCTATGACAAACCAACAGATGATATTATTTAAACATCAAATACTGAAAACTTTTACTCTAAAATCAGGCAAAACAATGATGCCCATTATCACTACTCTTATTCAGTATAATTCTGGAAACATTATCCAGAGAATTTAGACAACAGAAAAAATAAAAAGAATAAAAATAATAAAGTAAGAAGTTAAATTATCATTATTTGCAGATGACATGATACTCTACATAGAAGACCCCCAAAACTCCACCAAAAACCTCATAGATTACTATCCAAACAGTATAACAGGATACAAAGTCAACCCTCAAAAATCAGTAGTATTCTTATACACAAGAAGCAAACTCACAGGGAGAGAAATTAGGGAAGGCACATTTTCACAATAGCAAAATACTTAGGATCAATCTAAAAAAAGATGTAAAGATCTGTACAGTGAAAATTATAGTACCCTAAAAACGGAGATCAAAGAGGATGTCAGAATATGAAATGATATCCTTTGCTCTTGGATAGGAAGACCCAACATAATGAAAATGGCCATACTCCCAAAACTGCTATACAGATTTAAAACAATTCTGTAAATTTTAATACTGGCTTTTTGTTGATTTTTCCAGATGGTGTCAACCAAACATTTTCCAACAATAAGTAAAAGCTGCATTCTTTCCTCAAGTTATTGTTATTATAGTCTGAAGCTTTGAGCAATTGGGACTATTCTATCATGCTTACAGGAATAACAACTAAGTCAATGGCATAATAGCATAGTTTTCTGTTATAATTGTCTTCTGACAAGATGATAGTCAGATGTTGTCAATTGTAACACACATTCTAACTGAAGAGATTTAAAATATTAAACATGTGTATATCATGGTCATTGACAACTGACAATTCAGATAAAGTTTCATTTGCATCATTAATCAGTGGAAAATTGTATGAACTTTCAATAAATGATATTTATTAAAATAGGTTTTAATACACTTTTTCTGCTCACAATATTTTTCTAAAGAATCATACTGAAGAACGCAGTTAAATCATTTACTACATAGTTTATCTACTCTAGGTAATGGAATTTGAGGCAGGTCCATAAATCAAATGTAGACAGAATAATTTGGAAATTTTGGAAGCTCATATAAATGCTAAGACTTATTTTTTGTGTGTATGGGAACCAAATCTCACTATAGGTCTCTCAAAATGGAACACTTTTTCTTTTATTGCTTTTGTTTGACTAGATTTATTCTTTTTTGCAAGTTCATGATATAAAATTCCATTCAGTTCCCTTAGGATTGGAAAGAAGATTTCTCTAAGGTCACAGTCTGAAAAGTTACAGTGTAACATAACTTCATTCCAAATATATATGAACCACAAGTTCCCATAGAAAAAAATCTGTTTTTTATTTAAACTGTATATGTACCTGAGATCAGGGAAATAAATGTTATAAAAGAGATGAATTTTAGAAAACAACCAATGTCAAGTGGTATTTTTTCATCTCTAGAATGAAAGCATAACTTTCTGCTGTCAAACTTCAGTTTGTATTTGTTTTGAAGTGGTATATTTGATCACAATTTATTCGAGCTCAAATATGTATACCTATCTATATGCGTGTGTGTATATATATATATATATATATATATATATATAATTTATTTCATTTGATGGGTATCTCCCAAAATTGTATTTCAATCTTAATTATATTTCAATTTTTGGGCTGAGATTTTGTCACCAGGCATTCCACTGAAGTATCTTGTGGTGGGCTTTTAGTTTGTTCTAAACATATTTCACACATGAGGTTTTTTTCTCCTTTTTTTGTGGTACTAGGGATTGAATTCAGGGTCTTTATACATTACATCAAGGCACATCCCCAGCCCTTTTATGAATTTTGGGACAATGTCTCACTTGTCACTAAATTTTCTTGGTGAGGCTCAAACTTACTATCCTTCGCCTCAGACTCCCATAATGCTGGGATTACAAACATGTGCCACTGTGACCAGCTATTCTTGTCTCTTTAAAAGCTGTATTTCATTTCATTTTGGCAAAGCTGGTCCTGATTTGGATTTTATTTATTTATATTATGCTATTTTACCTTTAAAACTTTTTAAGTTTATAGTTTTCCATTTTCTAAGTCTATCCAAATATCAGTCTTAATCTTAAAAAATGTCTGGACTCCTTTTCTCTGTGTCTAATGCTTTTTAACATTTTTCATTTGTAATAACTAAGGTTGCATAGTCCCTGCACAGGAGGCTACTAAATAAATAACGATTACCTGGTAGAATTGCTTTAAAAACCAATCCAATACAACCTTTTTTCTATAATACATTAAAGCATTCAGAAATTTATGGATTAACATTTGATTAATTTTTGGTAAAATTAATGTGGAAAAGATTGATTCATTCATATTCAAGTTTTTGGAGCTAGTTAAATAAAGTCAATAATGGCAAATTGGGAGGCCTATGTTATTTATTGATTTCATTGTAATAACTTTATGTTATTCACAAATTTTCCTATTAAATTTATAGAAAGTCATACATTTTATAAGGAAGTTTTGAAGATTTCATTTTATATTTAAGATTACTTAAGGAAAAATATTTAACTAGTGTTTTCTGATGAATTCTCATTTTAAGTAATTAGCCCTAAAAATGCTTATCTGTAAGATAACAGAAATTTTAATCATAAGAGCTCTCTATTGGACAGATGAAATATTTCCAGTTTTAAAAATTGAGAGAACAAGTGACCACCATGCTCTTGGAACTTCATATATTTGGCAAAACTTATGCAGCAAAACAGAAAAGTTACATTTTCAGTCTTAAAAACCTTTATCACTTCACTGCTGGTCCATAATCTTTTAATATAGTATTTTTTATAAAAATCAAATGAATACTTATAAATCTTATTGGAAATTGATTTTCCATACTGTAACAGTATGCTTTTTTTCAGGAGAAAATATAACATAATATAAATAAATGAAAAATTGAATTTTACCTGTGGTTTTGTAGCTCCTATTGGGCCAATCAACAGATACTAATCACAGTCTCAAGGCAAACTGCATATAACTGCTATCTGAAGACAGGACATTGTACAAAAATAGGCAGATACAGAAGGGGAGGTGAAAATTGCTAGAAGAAAATGCCATTAGGTGAATATCCCATTTTTACAGACTTTACTTGCAAGGCCAGATTCCTCGCTATACACTGTTTATCAAATAAAAACAGTTTTTAAAAGAAGACAATTTTTCTTTCAGTTTTGAGGAATGAGAAAAAGTACAGGGTCAAATATACTGGAAAGCTGAGGAGAAATCCTGGTAAAAATGATAAGTTCTACCTATAAACTCTTCCCATATCTCTGGTTCACTCCTGAAAATGCACAGGAAAGATTCCAAACAGGTCAGACAAAGCTGCATTAACTGAGATGATATTTAATTTTTTTTCCATTGAAACAAAGCAAAAGTTGAAAATTGAACCCAAATGCCCATCAGCTGAGGAATGGATAAATGATATAATTTTTTTATATAATGGAATAATACTCAGCCATAAAGAAGAATACACTTGAGTCTTTTATAGGTAAATGGATGCAACTTAAGACCATACTCATAAGTGCAATAAATCAGAGCCACATCTGTAAACATTGTATTGTCTCACTAGTGTGAGAAACTAAACAAATAAATAGGATCTGAAATGTTAAATAGATATTGTGAATTGGGAAGAAACTATTCCAAAGAAAAGAAAAACTATGATGGGAGAAAGGCGAAAGGAAGGAAGGAGAAAGGAATAAATCTATGAACAAGATAGTTAAAATAGTTACAAAGCTAGTTTCTCTTAGTTCATTGAAAAGAAAGTTTTGTGTTCATACTTCTTGAATAATATTTCATGTCTATATTTGTACTCTGAACTATTATAAATGTAACAATATGTAATGTATTAATGATTGTTATTAGCCTATTTTGAAACACTATTTTATTGTTATTTTTACTATTTTCTTTTTAAAGTTTTTAAAAGAAATTTGAAAATTGAATTCAACCATGTTAAATTTCTGATTAAAATTTAGAGAAAGTCTTTGAAGGAATATAATAATCAGAGCTTTTAAAACAAACAATTTGAATGCCCTAGAGAGGCATCTGAAAATACTTATCATATTATGAATCAGAAAAAAATATGAGAAGTTTTCGAACAAATATTAGTTTAGCATACCTACATGAAAAAGTCACTGCAAACACTTTCTCATTAAACACAAAATTAGAGTTTTATTATACGCATAAATGTAAAAAGCCAATGTATTAATCAGCTTTACCTAACTCAGTATCTATAATTTAAAGAAGCAGGGTTGTAGTTTGGCTCATGGTTTCAAGAACTTCAGTCCATGGCTAGCTTGTCCCAAGGCAGAAACACCATGGTGGAAAGTCACAAAAGACAATTAGTTCATGACAATCCGGAAGCAGAGCATAGGAACAGAGTCACATAGGAAAGGACCAGGGATTATATACAGAAGTGAAGATCACATATCCCTGACGTATCCAATTACACGCATAAGTATGCTTTGCTAATCCCTTAAGTGGTTCCAAAACCAATCAAATTGACAATGTTAACCACCACATCCTGTGGTTAATCAACTTGAACACAAACACAGATCTGTAAGATAAACGTACTCTCCAAATTGACACTGTAATAAGTTATTCCCCTATCCTGATTTGACCATCCTTCATACAACCAGAATAAAATACGCCCTTTTCCAATGTCTCAAAAGTTCCAGCATTGCTTAAAGGTCTGCACTCAATGCAAACGGTTAGCTGCGAACCTCTGAAAAAATAAAAAATAAGTTATATAGCCACAAGGTTCAATAGCACAAGATGAATGCTTTGTAAAATAATGGAATAAATGCAGGAGAAAAGAATAGGATGAAAGCAAGGTCAAAATCAAGCAAGGAAAACTTTATGTCCTATAGCTCCTTGACCAGCCTCTGGGACACATGGTATTGAGATGTGAATTCCAAGGGCTTGGGCAGTCCCACACCTACGGCCTTGCTGGTCACAGCCTATTCAGTCTCTTTCAGCCTGGCTCTACTCTTGGGCTGCAGCTTTCCTTGGTGACATTCCGTGTTCCTGTGTCTCTGACTGTCTGGTTTCTATGGCAACTTTGAAGTCATTCTCACAGCTTCACATACTACCCTCTCAGGGGTCCTGGCCTGGCTTCCCAGGCTTTCCTTTAAAATCTGAATACAAACCTCTCTAGTCTCACAAGTGTTGTATTCTGCATGCCTGAAGGTAAAATAAGCCTCACATAGGTAGCATCAACATCTACTGACTGCAGGATTGTGGTTCCCCTGGGCCATGGCTGCCGCTACCTCTGAGTGCCTGGATACCTGAGTCCAGTGGAAGAAGTTCTGGAAAACAAATTCTCTAGGAGACCCTTCTCTGGCTGGTGTCTCAGGGACCTCTTCTCAAGCAAAATGTTTACACTTTCACCCTCTTGATCCTGTGTGTGTGCGTGTGTTGTGGGGGTCTTGATCATTTCTGAGATGTCCTCAACGTATCTTTCTTGTTATCCACATTTAAAGCACTTAGTTTCTTTTTAGTGGGTGTAATCTCTTCAGCAACTTTCACCCCACCTTTACACATGGTTCTTTTTGCCTCAAATTAAAATTTTTCAAATTCTTCTGCTCTGCTTTCTTCCCCCAGTTCTCACTATAAGTCTGGTTAATCCAGAAGTATCCATGTCACAGCTTGAATATCTACTAATCGAACTGCCTATCAGATCAATTAGCCCACTGTTCTTAATCTTAGGCTCCTGAAAAATCTCAGCACATGGACAAAATGCAACAAATATTTTTGTCAAATATTTTTTAATACACATGGGCTCTAGTCAAATTGTTAATGGAGTCCTTGTTCCCAACTGAAACCTGACATTGGCCTCCATTCTCTGCATCCTTTTCAGCAACCTGGTCTGCTGAGCTCTCACTGTAGTAACCCATCACGTTCTGCTTACCGTGTTGTAGGGATTCTTCACCTTTCATCTTTAAATGTTTCCAAACTCCTGCTGTAAACCATTTCCCAAAGCTGCTTAATGTGTGTGCATGTATAGTCATAGCAAGCACTCTCCTTTGGTATCGATTTTCTGTGTTGGTCAGCTTTCCTGCTCAGTACTCACAATTAGAGGAGGAGAGTTTGGTTTCTATCACAGTTTCAGAGGACACAGTCCGTGGTTAGCTGGCTCTAAGATAGGAAGGGTATGGTGAGCAAAGCTGTTTAGTCCATGGTTATAGAGGATCAGTACAGGGAAACAGCGTCAGAGAAGGGGTCAGGGGCCATACACAGAACCCAAACTCAGGCCTCAGGGACACTCGCAATTACATTCAGTAATGTGCTTCACTAATTCCCTAGGCATCTCCTAAGTGAATCAAGACAGCCATCATACTAATTATTAGAAGGCATATAGAATAATTTTTAACTTGTCGGCAGGCTTAGTCTTGTAACTACTCTAAAAACAATCAAAATAAATTACAACTTATCAAACAAAACTTTTGTTTACTAAAGGAAGTCATTAAAATGAATATGAAAGGCTGTAGGAAGATATTTTAAATACTTATTAAATATTTTAAATACTTATTAAATTCTGATTAGTATCCAGGAGGTACCAAAAATCCTGAAACTCAAAAAAAAAGATAGATAAACAAATATAAAATTAGAAAATATTTTAATACATATTTCATAAGTGAAAAATTTAAGAATAAACAAAAAATGAAGATAATATAACATATTAGTCTTCAAAGAAATAATATTTAAACTATAATGAGCATTACTGATAACCAAAATGACTAAAATGAAAAAGATTGACAATAATAAGCATTGGCAAGAATGTGAATTAATTAGATTATTAAATATAGGTGATACTTATAATGGACAAAATTTCTTGAGACATGCATGTCTACTTAGTAAAAGAAGAAGTAAATTGTGATACATTCATTAAGCAGAATGATGTTGACCCATGAAGTGAAAGAAATAGATATCTAAGTCTATATCTGTATATGGATATAGGGGAATCTCAAAATTGTTGAATGAAAAACAAGTTGATTGTGCAAAAAGGATGAATATTGTATGAATACATTTATAAGAAATTCTATAATTGTCAGAAAAATAAGAATGACATGTATCTCTGGGGAGTTAGTGATTTATTGTGAAGAAGCATAAAAAATTTCTACAGTGATATAATATTTCATACCTTGATATCACATACATTTGCACAGGTGTATATTTTTGTACAAAATTACATAATGGTACACTAGATATCTATGGAATTAATTGGTTGCAATTATTATCTCAAAGGAAACAAATAATTATAATTATACACACACTAAATTATAGGAATGTGTACTTTTGTTCTCAACTGAGTTTATAGCATGTCAAAAATAACAGTAGATGAATAAAGGGATAGGCTAATGAATAGTTATGTGATAAGGTATTATAAAATATTAATTATATCACCTGGATACTGCATATAAGAATATTCATTATAAATATCACTTATCTTTTTCCTATGTTAAAAATTTCATTACTATATTCCAGATATAAGTTTTATTTTAGATATATGTTCACTTCAGAGATACTTTAGTCTAATACATGCACTGACTTCAAGGACATCCATAAACTATTTACATTTTCATCAATAAACACTATAGTCCTATTTAAAAGGGGAACATGAATCCTTGATCCATTAAGATCAAGGAGTTTCTGTGTAAGAAGATGCAATACGAGAGTGGGTGGTACAAAAGAAAATTGCCAAAACGTTTTCAGAAACATTTAAAGAAACATTACATCATCAACATTGTCAATGACATAGAGGTTACTACTGTGTGGGAAAAACAGTTACCAGTCCATCTGAGAAATTCTGAAAAGTCAGACTCAGTCTGAAGAAGTTTCAGGAAAGGATAATAAATGCTATAAGGCAGTACAAAAATCCTAGCTGGTAAACTAATTTTTTTTCTTAGTGATATATAACTTAATAGTATCTCACATATGATTAAATTAAATAAAGTATGATGCTTTTGAGTGTCTACTGTGCTCTAGAGTCAATGTTTGCTAAATGTTGGAAAGAGTGATGAAGAAAACATGGAACCTATAACTTAAGAATGCAAATTCTGGGAATGGCATAAAGCAAGTTCACAGATACAACCAATAGTATAATTATGAAATATGATTTCATTATCTCGACTTTATTGATCTTATTTGAGAAATTCTCCAAAAAAGAAATGGTGAATAGAGTGAAGGGATCTTTAACATGTCTTTTACACTTTAAATGCTAATTCTCTATATGGCTTAATCATGAAATATTGCTTGTTATTGTTTAATTTTAAATATTAAGAAATATTTGCCTTATTCTGCTTTGTGTTATGATATAAATGCACACATTTTCCCTATAATTTACCAATTATTTATTTCTAAAGCTTTAGGTTTCAAAATTCATCATTTATATTACTATTGCTGAAATTTATAAGCGTGATCTCTTGTCTAACTTAATTTTGATAATTTGAGCTCTGATGACACAAAAGTTTATTTTACATATTTTGTAAGTGCTGTGCACACATTGCTGTACCTACACTCTGATATAATTGAAAGAAGAAATGGAATAACAATCTTTTTTGTTCCTAGGATCTAGCAGTAAGAATTACACAGATGTTCAAATGATACTGCTAAATAAAAGTGTTCCAAATTCTTTTTCTGACTTTAGCTCACATTAAAGAATAGCATCCAATTCAGGGATAGATATTTTAATAGAAATCATCTTTATAATTAACTATTTAAACAAATAAATTATTATAAATGATCTATACTGTAGCTACAAAGACTGTTAACAAAAGTAATAATGATACTAAAAGCATAGACTGAGAATGGGAGTGTGAAGATTGAAAGATTTCTAGTAGATCTATTTCAAAGATAAAGGTTATAAAAGAAGATACAGATTATAAGCTTTATCTTATCAGTTGATATGTAATAATTAGGTAGACTGGATAAGACCAAAATTTCACTTCTCTTTTATAAAGCATATATTTATTAAAATTATGCTCTATTGCTGTGATATTTTACATTAAAAATACACAAAATCTCTATTTAGTTGCATATATTAATTGTATTCATTTTTTTCCTCTACTTTTTTCCTAGATTAAACTACAAATCTGGGAAACTGGTATATTAAAAAGGTGAAGTTTTAAAATATAATTTTTCTACCTTTCATATTCTCAAACAAAAGATTGGAATCTTCAAGCCTGTGTTTAATAAATTTACTCTTAGAAGCCCAATGTCTAGCAATGTTTCATGCATAGTAAGGACTAAATGAAAAGCTAGAGTAAATTGATTAGTGAAAGAAGGCACTGTTCTTTGTTTTATTCAAATTTTTCTTGTAGTAGATATGAATCAGTGTCACTTGTGCATAGAAGTAATGGCACAAGTCATTTGTTTCCAAAAAAGGCTCTTGGCCTACATCCCTGGAGTGACATACACACACTTCCCAAGCCACCAAGCTAAGTGAAGTCTTTCTTCCAGTCGAGGACTTTTCTTTTTCCATAGCCTTTGGATCAAATTCAATCTATTTTATTGCATCCTCCTTTTCAAATTATGTTTCTATGTCCCCTAAATTATGCATATCGCTCCTGCCCACACCTAAATTTACTTATGATAAGTAAAATATTTTAAGAATTGAAAAAAAATCTTAGTAAAAGCTAATGTGCATCTACAGATAGATGGGTTTATCCAAGATCTTAAATTATGTACATGGAAAAATGATCTCCTCAATCTACCTTTGAAAATGAAGAAAAGTAACATTCTAGGTCTCTCTGAAAGATACTCAGTTCATATCTGTTAGCTATGAAAGAATGATTGAGCACAATATGTCTCAAAGGCTGAAGTTATGAAGCTGAGGAAGATGTGATTTCTGTCCTTATCACCCAGAGGTTCAGATGTAAAAACCTACATATATTCAATCTATCTTTGACTCAGTTAATCAAAACATCTGGGTGCAAGCATTTCAGTGGTAATATTAGGTAGGTAATATTTTATCTCAGTTTTAGAGATGAGAAAATAAGGCATACATAGAGAAAACTAGGTAGATAAGTACATTTAGAAGACTGTAAAAAAAAAGCTACTCTGGTATGTAGCAGAATAATTCTCCCACCAAGCGATGTCTGTGTCTAAACTCCAGAACCTGTGACTATGTTGTGCTACATAGAGAAGAGGAATTAAGGTTTCAAATAGAGTCAAAGCTCTCTATTGGCTGATTTTAAAGTAAGAAATTATTGTGGATTATCCTGCAGTCCCAGCACAATCACAAGGGTCATTTAAATAGGAATGGGGAGATGGAGTGGATGGCAGGGTTCTGAGAGAAGCTGGAAGATGTTACTTTTTTGGGATGGAAGAGGTAGAAAGTGACCATGAGCTCACCAGTGTGGTCAGAGTGCATACTCTGAAAAAAATTGCAAAACTCACTTCCTTTAGAATACATGGAAATAATATAGCATTGTTAAAACCTTTAATCTTACTAAGATCGATTCCAGAATGGCAAGACAAATATGCTTGTGGTAATAAGTAAGGAAAGGAATACAACTATTAAAAAAATAAATAATATAATTCATGTACACAGTGGACTCCTATGTAGCTGTGAAAATGAAACGCTTCCATTTGTGACATTACATTAAGTGAAATAAGCCAGACACAAAGAGACAAGTACTATATCTTCTCATTCATATGTAGATTACAAAAAGTTGAGATCACGGAATTTGAGATTACAGTGGTGGTTACAAGAATCTAGAGAAAACAGAAAGAGAAATGAATGGGAGAAGATTAACCGGTTCTCAGTTGCAGTTAGTAAGAAGCAAGAAGTTCTTCGTCTGAAACTTTATTATTATGTATAATTTCTATAGTTTTAACTATTAGTTAAAATAAATTTAACTAAGTAAAAACACCAGTAAGACATAAATGATTCCATAATACCACATTATTTTGACCCAACTTCTGATCTACCTATATAGATACTTTTGAGACTAATTACAAATGTTGTTGATTTCTTCCCTGCCCTTAAGCATTCACATTCTCTTTTGCTTTCTCTCCTTTGCTCGTGTTTATATCTTCTATCAATAAAGATTTGGTTAGTAAATGAGAAATGGTTTAGTATAAGATTAAGAGCTTGCACAAACATTGTCAGTTTTGGGGTCAAGTTTTAAAAAGTTCTAAAAATGAAGAAAGATAAATATTATGTTTTGACCTTTAAGGAGCAAATTATATGGCTTTCAATACTTACCAGGAAGCTTCTCCCATTATCAAGAATTACTGAAGACTTTTATTTACTGTATTAGTGCCAAACAGCAACATAAGTGGTCCTCTCGTATCACCAGAAAATCTCTCTGAACTTTTTTGGCAACACATTGACTTCAACAGAGCATATCTCCAGAGCATAGCAGCTTCCCACTGAGAATCCCACAGGAACAGAATTCTGGGAAATGTAGACCCTAGATTCCTTCAGCGATAGAGGAGACTTTAAAAGAAGATATAAAATGGACAACAGAAAGACCGACATATGATTTTGTCATTTATATAAGCATACTTACAATTCAGTTTCTTTTCTTACTAATTTCAAAATTGTTTCCTGATTTATCACTGTGAAGATGTTAGAATCCTTATGCCTCTTTCTACCTCTCCCGTTCATCAGAGTAAAAATACAGAAACTTTGTCCATTGTATCTTTATTTTACAAAATCATAAGTAGTAATAGTTATATATTTTGGTGCAATCATAAATAAATTAATCCTTACATATTGTTTCAATAGATTTTAAAAGTGGAAACGAAAGAAATTCGACATCTATGATAATTACTGTGTTAGTTTTAGCTACTGTAGATCAAATGTGATAAATCTGCGATTGCTCTTTGAAAGAGTGTCCGTAGTATCACGGTCAAATCAGTTTATTTTTTTTTTCTTCTTGCCTCCTATTGTCATTGAAATCCTGTCTTATTTTTGTGATTTTTATGTGGATCATTACTTTTAGGATTTTTTTCTTTGTAAAGATTCCATTTGTTTTCCTGATTTTCTTTCTAATCCTCACTCTCTTAATCTTGATTTTTTCCTCCATTCATTTAATATGAGGGTTAAAATATATTTCACATATTTGATACCATCAATTATTGGAAATTGACATCACTATTTTATGAAGACACCATTCTTGCATTCTCTCAAACACCTGCTCTAATTTGGATTAGTTCCTCTATGGACTTTGGGCACAGCTGTCTTCTTAGATTTTTTTCCTTTGAATTGTGTTTATTTGGCATTTAACATTAATATTTGGTCACTATTTTAATTTTTGTCTTAGTACACTATCTTCTGAAAATGAAAAATGGCTCCTTACTTGTCAGAGAAAAACCTTTACTGCCACCTCTTTAAATGAATAGTTTTCTGGAGCAAAATTTGTTCAAAAATAATTTTTCTCCAGTTTTAAGGCACTGCCTCAGTGTTCTCAAATATTTGATATTTTATTGAAAAGAGCAATGTCATTTTGTCTTCTTTTTAATTTACATTTAACTTTTTAACTTTGATAGCCTTTAAAATCTCCTTATACACTGAAATTTTTATTTCCTCATTGTATCTATTCTGTCTTTTTCGAATTTAGCATTTTCCAATTGTGGCTTCAAATTAACACCCTATTTCTGTTTTATAGGATTACAGTTTTCTGGCATGTATATTTATGAGGATGGTTGATTTTTAAAATGAGCTCTGTTCTCTGAATTACTTACCATGTGTAAGATAAATTGTTAGTTTGATCTGCTTATATTTTTTATTTTCTTTATATGACTAGAGATCTTTAAAATGCTCATTGTTTTTTCTTTCGTATCAGGAATCAAACTCAGCATCTCTCATTTGCCAGGCAGGTGCTGTACTGTTCATCTACATCCCCGGCTCTTACTATGTTTTAAAAGAACTTGAGGTAACGGTGGCTGGCATAAATACTGTATCACAACGCTTTCCCTGGAGTTATTTTCCCCTAAAATCTGGGGCTGTCTGAGGGGACAGTAAATAGGAATGCTAATGTTACAAGATTTTCTCTAAGTTGTGATGCAAAACTGTCCTTTTTGTAATATAAACCCATTTACCAGATTGAAAAGGCTCTGAGGAACGATACCTGCTCTGATTTACCCTTCAAGTGTTTGTTCCATTTCTTTTGAGACTAATCTGTTCTTTTTGACTGAGAGCAACTACTCAACTACTTTTACCAGGATAGCACCAGGATGGTAGAGTGGATGGATAAGGAGGAGGAACACAGCAGGACATCGCTTAGGGCAGAGGGTGTGGCTCAGTGGGTGACAGCTCACCTAACATGAGTGAGGCCCTGGATTTGATCTCTAACGCAAAACAAAACACAAAACAAAACACGAAAAAATGGCGTACCATTTGTTCTTTAGATATACTGCCAATTCCACTTCTATTTTATTTGTTCTACTTCTGATGATTTCAAGTTTAGAATTCTTGTTTTTTTTCTGGAGACCTCCTCCCCTACTTTCTTTGCTTATGATTTCACTCATCATTAAGGGTATTTTTTTGCTTTTTATTCTTCACAATTAAACTTCATTTTGGCTGATCTTTCTCATTATTTTAATCTTTATGCAAATTATACAGTGATTCTATTTATGTACACAGAAGAGGAAGTGAATTGCTGAAGTGGTTGACTGACTGCTACAGGTTAACATCCTATCCTTTTATCTGTACACAATATTTTCCTTTTGGGAACTGTCCCTCACTGCTGCATTTGGGTCTATGTCATGCATCATTTCTTTTTATCAAATTATAGAGATTGATTATTCTTATTCACCTAACTACATGTTTAGGAAGAATTTGTGGAAAAATCCAAATGGAGTCTCTTCCTTGGAATATTTTTGCTTATGTTGAAGAATGCTGTACATCTTGAACTACCAGAGGTCAAACTGAAAGTAAAGCCAGTATAAGAGGAAGAAAATTGGGTGGATAGAGCAAAATGGAGTTTTGGGTCCTTTTTCTCTCTGGATAGAGCAATACCTGACTCTACATATTTCCAGCTCTTGAAGTAAAAGGAATTGCTCTCTTTCCCCCAAGATAATATGAATTAAGTTTTGTCACTTGTACCATCTGAGCTCTGGTGCCCAGTCACACAGGCATTGAATAAATATTAGGACTAGGAAAACATAATTGAAGAATCTATAATTTTGATTTCCATTAAATAGAGCTGCCCCTGGATAAGTAAAAGCTAAGTGAGAGGGAATATATAAAATATTGGATTGGTTAATTTGGTCTGAATTATTCAAGTAATTACAATTTAAAAGTTTGTTGCACACACATGTTCATTTGGATGACATAAAAAGGAACCCTTATTTTTTCTAGAACTACTCCATTTATAGATAGTTACTGTATGTGCCCAAAATATTAGTTTCTACAACAAAACCTTACAAAAAATGAAAGGGAATTCAGAGTACTGTGCTTATGCATTCTGTAAGTGAATACAGATGACCTGATAGAAAGCAACTAAAATCTTTGTCAGGTAGTTTTCCCACAGAAAAGTTATAGTAGAAAACTGTTCTGTGATATATTCTGAACTGCATGCACACTTGCTCCCCACTGATTCAATTTAAAAGTGAAATGAAAAGATTTACAACTAGCTATAATACCTTGAAAAAAAGGAAAGTTTGGTATCTTGCCATGAAAAATTAATACATAAATGTTCGGCAGCTACACTATTCTAAATAGGTAAAATTATTGAAGGATAATTAAGTCTATATGTAAAAATATCACATTTTATTTTCTTTGGACTTTTTAATCATTTATTCAAGACATCATGAGTATTGAAAGGAAAATATATTTTTTTGAATAAATATATTAGTTGCCAGGAGGGAAAAATAAAACTTTATAATCTAATGATTAATAAAATAAATTTCCTAAAGGAAACAATAGGTTATTAAACCATAGACATGAAGTAATCAAATAAAGGCAATTCATTTGACTTTTTTTCTGGTATTGGGGAATGAACCCAGAGCCTTCACACTAAGCTACATCCTTGGCTTTTACTAGGTTGCTGAATTGCCCAGACTGGGCTTAAACTTGCAATCCTCCTGCTTTTTCAGTCTTCCAGAGTACTGGGATTTCAGATGTCTACCACTATGTTTGACTTCTGACTTTGAAAGTATTAATTTTGGATATAGAAGATCTCCCCAGAATAAAACATTAAGTTAACCAAGCTATCAAGGGACATAAAATTAATTCATTTTCAAATATTCTTGTGAATTAAAAGAGAAAACTAGTTAACCATCACCTCTGTACCATCCTGGGAAATGGAACTACTCTACTATAAAATTGCTTGTGTAATTTTACCTATTTAGAATAAATGTTTGTACAATTATATGTAGCTCCAGTTATTGAAAATTAATGCTCTAGTTTACACTCAGCTTATCCAAGTCTTGTTTCATATTTCATGCTAAAATTTGCATTTTACTGCTCATCAAGCTTAAAGTATCAAAAGCTGAGCTGTTTGTCACTACAGGAGGTCATCTGGTTCCATTATTTACTCTGCTGCAGTATGCAGGCAAAAATGTAGGATTTTAGGGCTTTGAGTACCTCATACATATAGTTGAAATCATACTGGAAGCTTTTCATTATTTTACATTAAACATAACTTAAATGCTGATTAAAAAAAAGGAATTCCTTTCCTTGAAGTACAGATGCATATATGTAACACTTTTAATGAAGGAAAATTAACTAGAGAGATACCAAAGGACTTTTTATATATGATCCAGGATTATGATTTTTTAAACCTTTTTCTTCTGTAAAGAATCTTTGCCCGTAATCAAAAACTCTCTCCTTCACCAATCACTCATTCATTTTCTCTAAGCTCATGTAATAAACCTGTGGAGTCGAAGCTATGGTTTTTAAAATAGCTTATAGTAAATGGTTCCATTAATGAGTGGCTATAGTTTTGCAGTTTTAGTTGATAAATGTGCTACTAGGAACGTTGTCCAGGGTTGTAATCGTCAGACATTGGTATTTCTCTGACTGCTATCCGTGATTCCTAGGATTTCATGTAAACTTACAAGCTCAGGAACTTTTGGATCAGCATTTACTAAGGAAGTCAAGGATACTTGTAAGTTGATGTTGATGTTACTGTACAAGCCCATGTGTGTAATTTTCTACATAATATTTCTGTATATACTGTTTCATCGTTTTGGTTTCCTTGCATGACTCTTATGCTGGATGGGAATTTCATTTCAGTCATCAGTGCGATTTTCTTCATCTCGCAGTTTCTCTCTGGGCATTAGATATAAATGAGATAATGACTTATTCAATATTTAATATTGGTATTTTCTTTGTCTAAGTCTGCAGGGGTAATCTTTCATGGATAGCAGTTCTATGTTTTCATATTACCTGTGGAGTAGAGAAATCTTTGCATTTGGGGTCAGCTTATTTTCCTCTTTAGAAACCATTTTTGAAATTGGTCACTTCCTTTGCTCTCATTTCATATGGTTTGGATAAAAGTGATTTTTACCTTCAAAACCCAGGAATATACTTATCGCCTACATCACATTGCTTTGGCTACAGTGATTGGTTCATAAACACATGACACTCAGGTCCAATGAAATAATGCAACTTTAGTGAGGAGGCTCTTGGATAAGAGAACCTTTTTATTTTATTTATTTTACAATGTGAAGCTTAAACATGTATAGTTGATAGCTGCTAGAGCTCTTTTAAACAGAGCCGGGAGATCCTGCTTGATAATAGCATTTATAATGATAAAGAAGAGAGACAGAAACACACACGCACACACAGAGAAAGAGAGAGAGAGAGAGAGAGAGAGAGAGAGAGAGAGAGAGAGAGAGAGAGAGAGATCCTGGGGCAATATTTCAACTTCTGATCAAATAACTCTTGAAATTTTTATTCACATAAACTAAAAGATAATCTTTGTGTTTAAGAAGCTACATCAATTTCTCTCTTTCTAAGTATTTCAAGATACACAACTTTCTAAAAAAACAGATTTCTCCCAAGATTCAGATGGAGCAATGATTAGATGCCCATTACCTGTGTACTTGGAATTATAGCTTCCACTTAATAATCCATTTATCTGCCTTTTCCTTTTTTTAAAAAAAACTTTTTCCCTCTAAATTCTGATAATACCCTCTATCATAATCTTTTCTGCTGGTTTAGATCCCAGGGATATCTGCTGATTTTCTTCCTAGAATCAGGAAAAATATCTTTTAAAATGTGTGCTTCATAAGTTTGCCCACAACCATGCTAAACCAATCTGTACATGGATCTAGTTATCACACACCCATAATCTCAGCATTCTCAGGACTCCCATTGGCCTGGTTCAGCCTCCAATTAAGACGATCTCTTTCTTTTTTTGGTTTTTTTTTTTTGGACTTTAGCCCTTACTTTATTATTATTATTTTTTAAAGTAGTAAAATACCACAGAACAAGACGGAACAAAGCCAATTGAGACAGTGTAGTGAAGTTGGTACAGAACTTCACAGCAGGTTACTGGGATAACAGTAATAGGTACCACAGTATATCTCTTTTTCTTCACAATAGTTGTTCTTTCAATAACGTATAGAAAAATCAAAGGAAATACAGAACATTATAGAACTTATCAAAACAGAATATTGTATAGAGCAATACCGTTAATCAGAACAGAGCAAAACAGTGATAAAAAAATATATGCCTTCAAACAGATGGTAGAAGGAAATCCCCCTTATTTGCTATATTGCATACAGTCAACCTTACAAGACATGCTCAGATCTCTGGCTCCCACTTGCTAACAGGGATGGAGGTGGTGGTGGCTGTTTGATTCTCAGTCCACGAGCTGGTAAGCTCACAGCCACTTACCAGATAGGTGAGCTGGTCTCTTGGTTTCCCAGCACCCTAAGTTCCAACAAGGTATGGATCTCAGGAGACGCTGATGATTCTCGCCCTGGGGCAGCTGTGGCTGGCCAGGCCACAGCCACTTACCAGGGCAGTGAGCTCGACAATCTCTTTCAAAAGACAAAAAAAAAAAAAAAATGCTATTGACATCATGCATGAGGCATCAGAGAAATAGATTCCAGGACCTTGGGTATGATGAGCAAATTGCAAATGTACAATGAATTGGTAAAAGAAAAAGAAACTCCATTTATGAAAAACCAGGAAGGTGTGCTCAGGTTTGTGACAATGGTAGCAAACAGGTGGCACTAATGGAAAAAAACTGGTGGTAGGATGGCAAAGAAATAGGAAGTATGATGATAAATTAGTCTTTCAGATTTTAAAAGATGTCAGCAGTGGCTACCATTTTGTTTTGTTCTTTTTAAAATAAAAAAAAATTCCAAAAAAATGAAATGGAGAGGTTAAAAAAAAAAAAAGAAAGAAAAGATGTACACCTGAACTGGGTATCTCTTGTGGTTTTCTCTGGATAAGATTGACAGAAATGGGGGCCCAGGGATAAGCATGAGGTCATGAGTTACATTCCCAGTACAAAAAAAAAAAAAAAAAAAAGATTGACAGGGTGATGAGTCGTCTCAGGGACATCTTGGTACACATGACTCTCCCAGAGCTCACTATGTTTTCTTTTATTTTGTTGCCTTGTCTTGAGTCAGGTTTCACGAGTCCAGGCTGAACTTGGACATACTATGTAGCCCAGGGCAGCCTCTGTCTCAAATCAACCTTCCTGAGTAATGTGTGGGCCACACGCACACACCTAATTCACTCTTTTTTAATCACATGAAGGAATGCCACCCCTTTGTATGAATCTTTAACAGTTTATGTGGGGAAAATCCTACTGGAGATTAGGCCATGTGATATAATATGCATGGGGGGGTGAGTCTTTGTTAGTCTTATTTTTGCTTCTCTTAGGACAATAGTAAGAGTGTTGGCACAATGTGTCGCTCACATTTAAGTGATTGGAGAGAGACTGATCTCCCACCCCTACTTGTGCTATCTGTGCTAATACTGAATCGTTTTACTTCTGAAGCTTTCTTCCCTTCCAAAATCATTGGACTATGTATTTTGTGAAAGGCAGTAGAAAAGACAGGAGAAAGAGGAAAGGAAGGATAAGTAGACGTTCATATTTTGGTAAATTATAACTATTTACTAGTGTTCCTGGATATCACTTAATCTACGTTTGAACATTTTTGCTGAAATATGAAATTGAATCCTTCATGATCATGAGGAATTTTATTATACCTGAGAAAGTCAACCTATGCTTTGACCAATGCATAGATCTGAGAAGGTCAACCTGTGGGTGACTCTCCATAGTTTATTGTGTCAACGTTCAACTCTTCAAATGCCTGTACCTTGTCACAAGAAAAATGAAGATTGTTACAGAAACGTTTCTAAGAAACAAGAATAATTAGAATAATTTCCAATATAGAGAATTTTATATAAGAAATCTAAAAATATCTGGGAGCAGGCTCATGCTACAAGTGTCCTTTTGTAGATCTAAGTAATTGAATCTGAGCTCAAGATAAACTTCTAAGGAGAGTGTAAGATGAGGTCGGATGACCTTGCAAGAATGGAGAAAATCATCAACCTCCTCTCTCTTAGTTTTTAAGGGATGCAGTCTTAGGTACATGACAGGAGGAACAGTCCATGGCAGGGTAGGCAGAAGGCACAAATCAGCAAGCTTCCCTTTTTCCTTTCCTTTTTTATTTCATGCCAGTAATATACCTATTGGTTGGTGCCATCCATACTCAAGTTGGGGCTTCTCATTTCATAGTTCACCCACAACCATGTTAAACCAATCAGTACATGGATCCAGTTATCACACCCGGTGATCCACACATCCATGATTCAGTCTCCTCCAAAAATCCTCACCTGTGAGTGCATTCAGCTTTGAGGCAACATTAAAACATAAATCATAGCAAATATCATAATGAAATATTACAAACTGAGTAGCTTAATAATATTTTCTCATATTTTTTCCCTCTGAAGTCTAGAAACCCAAGATCAAGATTTTGGCATGGTTTATTTCTTATAAGATTATTTTCCTTGGCCAAAGAAAACCATTTTCTCTATCTTTACATGGTCCTTCTGTGACAGACATGTCCATGTCCAATTTTCCTCTTATAAGGAGATCCATTGTGTTGAATAAGAGCCCATCTTAAAGACCTACTTGTCATTTAATTTCTCCTTTGAGGAGTTTGTCTTCAGTCTTTGTTTCATTCTTAGATACTGGAGATTAGGACTCCTGCATATGCATTTTGGGTAGGTACAGTTCAGTCTGTCATATTCTCTTAGTCTGTTCTGTGCCCAGTTGCTATGATCAACACCATACCACAGTTCCTTTAATGGGTTTTTATTATATTCACTGCAGCTGATGTTAGAAACCAAGAATTCTGGACAATGAATGTGTAGTCACTGTTTCTGCTTCTAATATTTGCTGACTGATCATACTCCACACTCTCCCATTCTCATTCAAATTCATCACATTTAGTACTGACACATTGTTATGCAAGCTTCTTCATACTTTATAAATTCCCAACAATTACAGGCTTAAAATGAAATTTTCTATGACAATATACAGATAGAGGCATTATATTTAGTTATTTTTCTTTGATCAAATGTAGTTTCTCGAATCAGACAAGCTACAATAAGTGGAAAAACTGCAAAACCTAATGGAGACTTTTTCTGGACTGAATCTCTTTGTTGAGTACATGCTCAGCTTTTCCGCTGAATCCTGGTGTTATTACATTTCTGATGTCTCTACCAATAAATGATTAACCTTGAGGAGAATGCTTGTCAAAATAGCACTGATTCTTTAATGGCAGGTATCATCCCAATATTATGTTCCTGAATATATTTCTTTTCTTGGAATTCATGGACTATATTTAACAAAGCACAGTGAAAAAGATGCTTAACTAACTGTAAGTTATGCAAATGTATAAGAAAAGTATTTCTCACAGGGGTGACATAGACAGAGTTTCATGGTTAATCACAGATTTCTTTGCTCCTAACTCAGTCAAGAGTCTCATACTTTAAATTAGATCGTATTCTTTAGCATAAAGAAAATAAGTTTTTTACATTATCTGATTTCTTAATATATATCATTTTCCTTACCCCTGTCAGTTTCCAATATAATATATAATTAGTTATATTCACATTCCAGTGGTTGTCATTATTTATGAAAATAATCATTATTTATAATGGCTATAACTATTTATAAAAAATAATATATTACCACAAATAAATTGTTACATGTATTACCACAAATAAATTGTTATTTACAGTATTACTATACTAATTTTAAAATGAAAAATCTAAGGCTTCAATCATCATGACTTGAGCAAGATTATGTACCAATAAGTCGCAGAACTGAATTTGAAACAAAATGTATTGTCTTAAGAGCCTAAGTTCTAAATATCATCCTTGGCACTTTTCTAGTGTGTATATTTTGTATCTCGCTCTGCCTTAAAATTTACATATGAATGAAAGCCATTAGATAACTGCAAACCAAAATGACAACGAAAAGCAATTACTTGAGATGCTGTGAGAACTTGGTTTCCAAAACATCCTTAATGATATATGTAACATACCTGTAAGAACCAGTCAGTGTTGTACTGTCCCAAAATGCAATATTAGAGTATTTAACAGCTTATGCAAGGTTTTCAATTTTGCAGTGTTGATTGTTTTTAATAATGGAAAAGGGAAAAAACATCTTTACTTAGAATTCTGCAAAGGATTTAGGGATGACAAAATTTTATAAACAGCTGAATGTTTGCTAATCTTCCTGGGATAATTTTTAGCTTTACAGCATTTTAGAATTTTTTTTAACTTCAGGAAAATAAATATCATGTGAAAAAATCTGAATTGAGTACAATTATTGCTTAATAAATGTAACAAAAGCAACACACATGCCATCTGTTTCATGATAATCTCTCTTACAATGCCATATGTCAATTCCCAGTACTTCTTCAAGTACGGAAAATAAATTTTCTGTTGGTTGTTGGCAACCTCTTTTTGTGGCTCAGAGAGCTAGCTGATGCTCCATTCCCAACTTCCCTTGAGTCTGAATTTGTACTGTATTTCAGTGAATCAAAAATAATGACTCATTTACTCAAAATCTGTACTCTACCTATTGTTGATTCCAAGCATCAGACAGATGAACTGATAATATCCATTTCATTATTTGTTTTTCAACTTAGGCTAAATTAAAGTTTAAGTTTATTGGGGATAGTGTTTGGCAGTAAATAACGTAAGAGCTGAAGACTCATTTCAGCACTCCGTTAGTCAAGAGATGAACTGCCTGCCGATCACTGCTCTACAGCCCCCGAGATCTGTGACTTACTATCATCTTAGACAATTTCCAGTAATCTGACAAGCCCTTCGTAGGCATCAGTCCTTTTTATACTGTTTCAAAGTTTTGAGTTTTTTCCTTTTTTGCTGTAGCATTGACTCCACTAATGAATCATTGGCTCCTCCATTTGCAGCTGATGGCCTTCTTTTTAACTTACTGTGTGAGCTGATACCAGTATTTCACAATCAGCAGATTAAAACATTTCACCTCTTGGAAAGGATGCATTTTTCATCTTCTTTCTTTTATCTAAACTTTGAATTTCCACTTAAATAGAAAGATTTCAAAACTTATCTTACTATAAAATGTGTTATTTACTTATCCAAATCTGCTCAAGTTTTTATTCAGTTTGAGTGAATAATTACATTATTTATTAATTGCTCAGGGCAGAACCCAAAACCTGAGAACTAATGGGTTTTTCTCTATATCATGTCAAGTCTACGAATCACAGAGCTCTATGGATTGCATTTCCTCTAGCTGGTTCCATTCTAAATTTAGGTCTTTACCTTTATCCTGTACTACTGCAATAGTTAGGTACATTCTGTAACTAATATCTATGATCAGTATGATCCTGGCTCTATGCTCATCCCTTCAATATAACTTTGATATTTGCTTTCCTGTAGTTATTTCTGAAGATTTTTAGAATTAAGTTCCACACTAAACTTCTGGAATTGTTTAGTTCTATGATTTTTTTTTTTTTTGCATCCTCTAATTTCTAGCCCATTTTCATCCTTGGTTGGAGGCAAATCTACTACTCTGGTGAAGTTCAAATTCACACTCACACACACTCAGCTATTCAAGTCCAACCCATAGGTAAATAAATGTCTAACATCAACGTGAGGTCTCTACCTTTATGTAACTTAGCCATCGCTTAGGACTAGTTTCTGGTGTATCATGGTTACCTGTAACCATGATTTAGGAGTTTTGTATATACTGATTATTTTTCCGACAACATCAGTTTACAGTGTTTCCATACATACTTGGCTTATGTCTCTTGAAGTAGAAGAATGAAATCTCAGACAAGCTGATACTGTAGTAAAGAAGAGTGTTTATTGAAAGTATAAGAAAGTATAAGAGGCTCCCAGTTTGGAGAAGGCCCAAAACAAGGTGCCAGAGTGAACTTTTTGTCTAGGTTTTTAATGAATAAGCAGAGCAGCGAAGCACTGAAATTTGCTCCGTGTCCAAGGGTCTCCTATCAGAGGTGAGTTTAAAATCATCCGTTTGGAGCGAGGCTGTCTAACGAAGAGTTCAAAGGAAGAAGCTGCTCCTCGGCACGCATTGTCCAGTTTTCAACACCCAGGCTGCAGCAGTTGTAAGAAGGGATGAATGACATGGTACATTTCACGCTGCTAAGGGGTTGCTTTACTGGGGACAGAGTCCTAACAACCTGTCCTTTGCTTAACTCTTATTGTCCGCGCTCCATATGTGCTTTCACATTTTTGATCTTACTATCTGGATGACTTGCATTAGTTTGCAGTGTACACCAGTTACCATACACACCCACGTACCAATTGAAATGTACATGCGATATACACCAATACACCCTTGGTGTATATTCTTTTCCTTGTCAGACTAAGGTTTCTGACTCCATCTTAGGCCCTGTGTCTTGTTAGATGCCTGTTTATAAGCTAAATTGCCTCTGATAATAGAGGCACTATGTCACGGAAGTTTCAAATCAATTTTATATGACTTAAATACGTTTTTATTTTAAAGAGAAAAAAGATAAAAATAATAATGAAACAGATTCAAAAGAGGATAGTAGGACACTTACAATAATTAACACATTGCATATTGTTGTCTTTTTAGTAGTTATTCAGTGTACAAGATATATGCATGAAATCTTGTCCAAAAGACATTAGCAGAAATCTTCTTTTCAATGAACTAAGAGAAACTGGTTGTATAACTATCGACTATTTTGTGCATATATAGTTTTTTCTTTTTTTGTTTCTTCCTTTCTTCTTTTTACATCATAGTTTATCTTTTCTTTTGAACAGTTTCTTCCCAATTCACAATATCTATTGTACATTTTGGATCTTATTTACTCATTCAGTTTCTCACACTAGTGAGACAATGCAATGCTTACACATACAGGTCTGATTTATTTCACTTTCGAGTACAGTCTCAGGTTGCATCCATTTCCCTACAAAGGTCTCCAGTTTATCCTTCTTAATGATTGAGTAATGCTCCATTATATAAAAAATACATCTTTTTTTATCCATTCCTCAATTGATGGGCATTTGGATTGTTTCCAAGATTTAGTTATTGTAAACTGTTCTGCTCTAAACAGGGGTGCACATGTGCCACTGTGGTATGATGTCTTTAATTCTTCTGTAAAGATACTCAGTAGGAGAATAGTTGGTTCAAATGGGACATCTAATGTTAGGTTTTTAAGAAATTGCCTCACTAATTTCTGCAGTATTTGTACCAGTCTACACTCCCAGCAACAGTTGGGAGCTCATCTAGCAGTTATATCAGTTGATTTTGTGATAAATAGCCATTGTTTTAGAGGTGATATGAAATCTCAGTGTTGTTTTAATTTAATCTTACAAATGACCAATGATATTGAACATTTTTTCATGTATTTATTTTCCATTTATATTTCTTCAACTGAGAAATGTTTATTCATCTCATATGCCCATTTTTTTATTTAAAGAGAAACAAACTCATGTAAAGGGTAGAGATAATACAGAATTTCAAAAAAAGATAAACAATAAGAAATCACTAGTTGATCAATTACATATTGTCCTCTTAGAAATAGTTGCTCAAGTTACAAAATTAAAGCATACAAAGTAGATATTTAAACAGTGAGAGTGTAAACAGCTATGCATGCATGAGTCTCTCTCTACCTGTATTTCTATCCTTTCTGTATTAGAGGGAAAAACAAAACCTAGCAAGATAAAACAAATTCCTACAAAAACCTGAAACCAAAAAGTCATATAAAACCACAGTACAAGGTGATCTACAGTGATTGCTGCATTGTTTCTTATTATCTTCAATAGAATTGTCTATATCATCAGGCATAATTGAATATAGCAGTATAATTGAATATAGCAGTATAATTGAATATTAAACCCATTTTTTAAAAGAGGATAAAACCAAGGAAAAATAAAACAGAATAAAACCAATCAAAATAAAACAGAATAAAATCAATCAAAATAAACTAGTATACTTTAAAACCTTGAAAAATCAGCAATAGTTACCATAATGCCTTTTTTGTCTTCCAAATAGCTGCAGATAACTTCAGACATAGTAAAAATCAAACTAAACAGAACAAAATATAAACAATAGAAATACAATGAATTCAATAAAGGACTTCAAAACAAGCTTAATAGCAAATTCAAATGGCTACTATAATATGCCTTACTATCTTTTAAATAATTGCTCATGCCAAGAAATTTAATATAATCAATCAAAACAAAAAAGAATAAAACCCAACCCAACAAAACAATGGAAATGACATGGTTTCCTGGCAGGATTGCCTCCTTATGAGGCCTGTTCCCCCACCCCCAAGTCGGCAAATGGCACTGACTCATGGAGAGAGGGTTGGGTGTGGCTGTCCCCATTCTGGCAGTGGGCCATACATGGTGCTGGTTTCCAGGCGGGGACCACCTCCTGGTGAGCTCAGATGCCCATTTTTGGATTACATCTTTGAATTTGGAGGGTCTTATTTTTTCAGTTCTTTTATGTTCTATATGGAAGTCCTTTGTGCCCAACCGACTGTAATTGTTTTTCCCACTCTGTGGGTTATCTTTTCACTTAGTTGGTGATTTCTTTTGTTGTGCAAAAGCTTTTTAATAAGGTGAGATCTTGTCTGTTGACTCTGTAATATTTCCATTGCAGTCTCAGTTTTGTTCATGAAGTCTCTGCCCACACCTATGTCTTCAAGATGTCTGTCCATTTTGTCTGCCAGTAAATTTAGTGGTTCTGTTTTACTATTCAGATCTTTGATTCATTTTGACTTTAGTTTAGTACATATTGATAAATGCAGGTATGGTTCAGTTTTTGGCATGTGGAAAGTCAGTTTTTTCAGCACTATTTATTAAAGAGACTATCTTTTGTCCAGTGAACATGTTTGGTTCCTTTGTCGAAAATATGATGATTGAGTATGTTTGGAGTTGCATCTGCATCTTCTATTTCACTAATTCTCAGGTCTGTTGTTGTTGTTGTTGTTTTGTGTGTGTGTGTATTTTTTTTTTCCAATATCATGTTGACTTTTATCACAGTATTTATGTAGTACAATTTCAGGTCTGGGATTGTGATGCCTCCCTAACTAGTCTTTTTTGTCCAGAATTACTTTGCTATTTTAGATCTTTTCTGATTCCATATATATTTTAAGAATAGTTTTTCTAGAATAGTGAGGTATGATAATGATGTTTTGATTGGGATTTCATTAAATCTTTATAGAAGTTTTGGAAATATGGCCATTATTACCATATTCCTATCCAAAAGCAAGGAATACCTTTCCATTTTCTGATATCTTCTTCAATCTCCTTTTTTTAAGATTAGTGGATTTTTCAATGTACCCAACCTATTTACCTTTGTTAAATTGATTTCTATATATTTCAGTTTTAGATGATATTTTTTAAAAATTTTATTTAAAGAGGGGAGGAAGCCAAACAGAAAAAAGGGTAAAAACAATACAGAATTAAAAAAAAATAAACAGTAAGAAATCACTATTTGATACATTACATATTGTCTTCTTGGATATAGTTGTTCAAGTTACAAAATTAAAGCATACAAAGTGGACATTCAAACAGTGAGGCTGCAAACAGTTCTGTTCACCAATCCAACAAAAGCTTAGTGACATGATTACCAACCCTACACACTTAAGTATACATACAGTTATCTCTTTTATAGCACTTTCTTTTCCTCCTCTTGCTTTTTTTTTAAAAAAAATTTTATTTAAAGAACAAGTTTTGAAACAGAAAGAGGGTAGAAACAGTACAAATCTCAAAAACAAAACAAGACAGAAAAAAAACCAAAAATAGTAACCAGTAAAAAAATCACTACTTGATAATTACATAATTTCCTGTTAGATGCAGTTGTTCAAGTTACAAAAGTAAAGTCCACAAAGTGGACATTCAAACAATGAGACTGCAGTCAGTTTTGCTCATCCATCCAACTGAAACTTTAGCAACATCGTTATTAATTCCACACACTCAAACATACATGCAGTTATATCCTTTAGAATACTCTTTTCCTTTTTTTTCTTTACAATAACTATAATCCATTCTCATAAACTACTTAGAAGTTCTACACATGTATAAGTCTCTACACATATACTTAGCCTTTCTGTATTAGAGGGAGAAACAAATCAAAACAAGTCAGCAATACAAATTCCTAGAGAAACATGAAATGAAAAGAACATACAAAAACACAATATTAGGTGATCTACGGTAGTCACTATGATGTCTCTTGTTATTTTCAATAAAATTGTCTGTATCATCAAATATAAACTTAGCATTGCTTTGCACTATTAATAAAATCTAAACATTGGAAACATTATAGGACTTCAAAGGCAGTTAACAATCAAACCAGAATGGGTATCCTATTGAATCCTGTCGTCTTCAGAGTAGTTGCCCCTACTCTCAGACTCGACAGTCTCAAGCATACCAGATTCAAATAAAATCAGTCAAGATAAAACAGTGATATAACCAATCTTCTCTGTCTTATCTCTGCCATGCTATTTTTCTGTTGTTATTTGTTTACTTTTCTCCTTCATTCCACTGTCTGCCCCTTTCTGCCATTATTCCTGGAACCCTGGTGATTTTCTTCTCTCTCTCTAGAATGTCCTTCAGTATTCTTTGCAGGGTTGGATTGGTGGTCACAAACTCCCCCAATTCCTCTTTGTCATGGAAATATCTTGTCTCTCCATTAATTTTGAGAGACAATTTTTTAGATGCTATTGTGAGGGCTGTGCTTCCCTTAGTTTCTCTGTGAGTTTGTTACTTGTGTTGCTATCAATTTTTGAGTGTTAACTCTTTGCATTCTGCTACATTGATGAATTGGGATATTAAATCTATGAGTTTTTTGGTAGTTTTTGGGGTCTTCTATGTAGAGTATCATGTCATCTACAAATAATGATAATTTAACTTCTTTTCCTATCTTTATTTCTTTTATTTTTTTTCTTGTCTAATCATTCTGGCTAATATTTCCAGAGCTCTAATGAATAGGAGTGATGATAATGGACCTTCTTGTGTTGTTTCTGACTTTAGAGTGAAAACTTTCCATTTTGATCATTTAATATGATGTTATCTGTTAGTTTGTTATAGTTGGCTTTTGTAAGATTAAGGTGAAGACCATCTATTCCAATTTTCTAGTGTTTTCATCATGAATGGGTGTTGGACTTTGCCAAATGCTTTTTCTGCATCTATTGAGATGATCATGTGATTTTTTTTGTCTTTAGTTCTGTCAGGATGGTTTATTACATTTATTGATTTGCATATATTGAATCATCCCTGCATACCTGGGATGAATCCTACTTGGTAATGATGTATAATCTTCTTGATGATTTGCTACATGTGTTTGCCTGTATATTAAGGGTTTTTGCATCACTGTTCATTAGGGAGATTGGCCTGTAGCTTTACTTTCCATTGAGTTTTTCTCTTATTTTGGAATCAGGGTAAAACTCTCTTCCAGGAATGATTTTGAAAGTACTGATTCCCTTTTAATTTCTCTAAAGAGTTTCAGCATTAATGGCATTAGGTCTTCTCTAAATTTCTTGTAGAAGTCAGCTGTGAATCTGTTAGCATCTAGCCTTTTCTTGGTTCATACATTTTAAATTACATTTTCAATTTTATTGTCTAACTTAGAATTCTTACACCTTCTTGATTTAGTTTTAGAAAATCAATTTGTGTAAGAATCTGTACATTCTGTATTTTCCATCTTATTAGAACATAGGTTCTCATAGTAGGTATTGATGATCTGGATTTCTGTGGGATCCACTGTGATTTCCCCCTTTTCATTCCAATTACTTGAATTTGCATTTTTTCTTTCCTATTTTTGATGATGTTGGCTAATGTTTTATCAATTTTATTTATTTTTTTAAAGAACCAATTTTTTAGATTCACTCATTCTTTGAATTGTTTTCTTAGTCTATTGCATTAATTTTTGCTCTTATCTTTATAATTTCCTCCCTTGAATGAGCCATGTGCTTAATTTGTTCTTTTTCTAGAAGTGTGAGGCTCAACATTAGACTTTTTATTTGAACTCACTCTGTTTTTCTGATGTGCAGGCTCATTGCTATAAGTTTTCCTTGTAGGACTGCTTTCATTACAACCCATAAGTTTCTATATGCTTTATCAGTATTATCATTTAATTATATATGCCATTTAATTTCCTCTGTGACACATTGGTTGTTCAGAAGAGCGTTGTTTAATTTCCACATGTTAATGTACTTTTGGGTTTTTTTTTGTCATTGATTTGTAGTTTCATTGTGCTATGGTCAGATAATATGCATTGGATTCTTTCAATTTTTCTACTTTTACTTAAATATGTTTTGTCAGCTAATAGATGGTCTATTTTGGAAAATGTCTCATGTGAATCTAAGAAGAATGTGTAATATGATAATTTGGGGTGGAACAAGCTACACAAATCCATTTGTTCACAGGTTTGATTTAATAAGAAAATTTCATTGCTGATTTTTGTCAGGTTAATTTATCTATTTGTGAGACTGGGATATTATGGTCCCCCAGTACAATTCTGTTAGTGCTTATTTGGTTTTTCATGTCTGTTAATATTTCTTTTATATTAACAGTTAACCTGTGTTTGGTGCATAAATAGTTATGATTGTTATTGCTTCTTCTTGGAGTTCTTCCTTAACAAATATGTTGTGACCTTATTTTTGTCTTTTGATTAGTTTTGGCATTAAGTTTTCACTGTCTGAATACAGGATAGTTACTTGTGCTTTTTTTTATGGGTTCCTATGGCATGGAGAATTGTTTTCCATACTTTGACTTTTAGTCTATCAGCTTCTTTTAGGGTTAAATGTGTTTCTTGAATGCAGCATATTGTTGGATCTTGCTTCTTGATCCATTCTGCCAATCTATTTCTTTTGATTGGTGAGTTGAGAATATTTATGTTGATGGGTATAACTGATATGTGTTGTATTTCTTTATTTTTTTATTTTTAATGTTTTTTTAATTAAAGAGAAACAAAATCATGTAAAGGATAGAGATAATAGAGAATTTCAAAAAAAAGATAAACAGTAAGAAACCATTAGTTGATAAATTACATATTGTCCTCTTAGAAATAGTTGTTCAAATTACAAAAGTAGATATTCAAACAGTGAGACTGTAAACAGCTACACATGCATGAGTCTCTACATGTATTTCTATCATTTCTGTATTAGAGGGAAAAACAAAACCTAGCAAGACAAAACAAAACAAAA